>PKRV01000156.1:929078-948280 GCA_003709505.1 Hyphantria cunea
TAAGCTGCCAAAATGACTCTGCCCTGCCTGATGGAAAGCATGAGCAGAATCCAAGAGTGGTGGTCACCATCCTCAATGCGAAAAAGAACAATGCAGCATGGTGACCCACACTATGGCGGCCTGGGGGGAAGGGGGATGGTGAGGGGGATAGGGGGCATTGGATTGGGGTATGGGCCTCCGGTATCCTCACTCACTCGAAACACAGCGTAAGCGCTGTTTCACACCGGTTTTCTGTGAGGCCGTGGTATCACTCCGGTCGAGCCGGCCCATTCATGCCGAAGCGTGGCTCTCCCACGGATTTTTTGCCCGATAAAATTAAAATAGTTTTTCTACTAATTTCTTAACATATGTGTAACATATTTTGTTCCTATGGCAAGCCCAAAAACAATAATTACCCTTAAACGAAAGACCAAAACACTTGTTCAAACGTTTTTGTTTATCTTAAACTTTTTTTTTTCACGGAAGTCTAATCTGCTAGCATTTGACCTCCCCTGCTGTCATGTTGTTTCGAGAAATTCACTAAACACAGAATAGTAAAAAACTTTCGAATGTAAACAAAGGCAAGTTTTCTCAGCAGGGGAGCGATTTGTCAAGTAAAGGGCCTTAAACAAACATACAGGGTGTGTGGTGCAAGGAATAAGGATAGCGACACTGTTTTCAATTTATATATGTATTCTGTGTTTATACTTTAGTTTATGAGGCCTCGTGACATAAACATTTAATAAGTCTTAAAGGTTGATTTATTAAAAGTGGTGAGAATCGATTTAAACTAATCATTAAGTTTCAAATAAATACATTGATTGAAAGTAATCTTATGGTGCGTTTATACGCTTAGCACGCCTCGTCAGCCCTCCACAAACACAAGCGTGTAAACGGGTTGTTTGACTAAGCTTGCGTGAGCTTGTGATAGCTTGTTCTCGACTTCCGGATGGCGTAAGAAAGTGGTTCCCGGATCCCTCCCGTCTCAGGCGCAGAGTGGCACACCGTGTGGTTTTAGTCGGTTCGATTCCGACACACAGCCCCACCGCAAACCCCGGTGGGGTGAAGGCCCGAAAGGGGTATCCACACACACACACACACACACACACAAAAAGGTTGTTATCGACTAGAATCAGTGTCGGTTTTTGAACACAGATCAAAAGAAGCGTACGCGAGCGTTTGTGAAGGATCGTAGTTTGTAAGCGACTGTCAAGTCCTCGCAAGTTTGTAAACATAGTATTAACGTCGTCGTAACGTTTCCTTTAAACACTCACACATATTAAAAACGCGTTCGGAACACGTTGACATCATCAACTCGCCACCAGCAAGCTTCCAAAATTATTATTGATCTGTTAAAGTCTTTCTTCTAATTCATCTTCTATTATTTAATCTCATCATCGAATTTAAACTATTTTATGCTTCATAATAGTAAATAACCACACCAAATGTTAATGTGGTAAGTTAGTATCAACTATTAATCTATTGATAATGGAAAAAAGCGGACAAAGTTCTAACTAGTATTACCAAAATTCGAAATAAATCTTCACATTGTAAACAGCTATATATTTAGGAATGACGGGTTGAAAGTAATTCGGAATAAGGAAAACGGATACTGCAATTTTCGGACGAATTAACGCGACTTATAATAGCCAAAAGAGACTGCGTTCGTGGGTGTTACCCATAGGTACATCCTGTGATGAACTAATCATGTCACATAGCACATCGCATTCCATTCAACCTTTAACAGTGCACTTTTGGATATAAGCCTCTCTTTAGAAAGGAGGTTTCGGCTTATGATACCACGCTGACCAGTCAAGACAGGCCTGTGGCAAGTCTAATATCCAGTGGTTAATGACAGATGTTCGAAGTTCGATGCATTTCAATGTCTCTGTGAAAACGTCATTATAAATATTTGATAGACCACGGTTGAGCATAAGCATCTCCTTAAAAATGAGGTTTTGGCCTGCGGTTGGCAGGCATAGGGGTCGATTCATTTTGCAATAAACAAACATAGCCCATGTTTGTTTCTAGTTTTCCTTCTATTTGCACTGATGCTGTCCGGAGTAGTATTCTTCCTAAGTCGGCTTTACGACTCCTATGACGTATCACCATTAATGGAAGATAATCGCTCGAGGAGGATAGTAATCGCTTGTCTTTTATGACTTGTGACATGATTAGCATTCATTTCTGTCTATTCTGAAAGCTTTCTCTACCCAAATATGGTTTCAGGTTAATTTTGACACACTCTCTAGCTACTGTCCCGTTGATTGAAGTACATATTAAATGGCGTACCATGTGTTTATGCATTATGTTTGTGTACCCATTATTTAGAGTATTGTGATTAAGTATATATTTTTTTAAGGAGTTTCGTGAAGTCATACTTGAAGTAAGCTTTCTTAGGTCTAATGAGATTTTGACTGGTTCAAATGGTATTATTTGAAACGTTTTCGTTATGTATGAGGCCAACCACATATTATTAAAAGTGAGAATGTATTTGCATTACTGATTGCCGTCTTTATATTTATACTGAAGTTTGTTTTTTTTTCGAAGCTCAGACACTGTACGAGAAATAATTTCGTACGCGAAACCTTGGGAATACCTAATATACTAAAAGAAATATCTTATACCTATATATGCCTATTTTAGTAATTTAAAATTACTTAACGTTTAACATGAAACTTCATTGATGCATTCCAAAGTCTAATGTCCAGTGGGCAGTGACAGATGTTCGAAGTCTGATGCATTTTAATGTCTCACTATGAAAAAGTTGTTTTGTTTTGTTGAACTGTTGAATTAGACCACGGTTGGACATAAGTATCTCGTTAAAAATTAGGTTTTGGCCAGCGGTTGATAGGTAGGTATAGTGTTCGATTCAAGTTTTCTCTTGTGTTGCGATAAAGAACAATTGTAATTCACTTTTAAAAAGAAACCACAGGGACTATAAGGAATGCCTTATTGGTTTCTGCAGACGCCTTGTCGTTTCATAGTGCCTTGGTGTTTGAGGTTCGATTCCTTTTTTTTTTACTTGTAGAAACCCCTTCGGGCCTTCACAAGGTGGCAGGCGGGACTCAATTCCCTCCGCGCGACCAAGTGCAGGTACTTCCCGAAGCAAGCGTGCCCGGAAAGCACCTGCGTCAGTCGGAAGGAAAGAGTCCCGTGCTGCCGCCCTGCCCACTCGAGGATGACCGGCTGTAGCGCCTCCACGGTGGCGAAACCAGCACGTGGAGCTTCCAACCGCGACGACCACCGAACCATAGTGGCTCGACGGGCGGCTTCGCGTCACTCGCGTACCTCTTCGGGCGGAGGGCGAACGCCACTCTCCGCCTGGAATTCAGCCACGGTGTCCTTTGTGTTCGTTACATTTCGTTAGCCCCTCAGCACAATAAATATATTCTTTTATGAAATAAAGGGCAAACGAGCTGATGTATCTCCTTGTGATAAACGATTACCGTTGCCTATGAACACCCGAAACATAAGAAGGGTCACAACAGCGTTGGCGGCCTTTGGGGGATGGGGGAGGGGGTTTGGGATAAATGCCTCCAGTATCCTCACACACTGGGAGAAACATAGCGCAAGCACTGTTTCACACCGGTTTTCTTTGAGGCCGTGGTATCATTCCGGTCGAGCCGGCCCCATTCATACCGAAACGCTGCTCGTTTGCCAGCAATCCCATAAAAAAAAAAATGTAACAACCTGGAAACTCATAGACAAGTCCGTCTTTAATTTAGTTTCGCTTCAACCAGTTCACAGGTACATTCTCATCCATATTGTTTTATTATTACGAATTCCAGATTGTTTTGCAGACTGAGCGGGTTATTAGTTTCCCGAAATCTTTACACACTAGAACTAAATAAACTTAGGTAATTACCGGCTCTGACGCAATACGTTTGCAAATAAAGCAGTATTAATATGTTAACAGGAAGATTCAAATATAAATTATAAACAATGAATATTTGGAAATTGACGTATAATAATACGGTATCGATTTCATAAGTTATACCCTACCACACTGATATTTCAAAAAAATAATAATAACAATTGCTTAGTGGCGACGGATATATACCGCACAACAAGAAAAACGCACTTCAGCGCCATCTACCGAAGACATGTCGAACTATGAACTAACGAAGGAAACGAAGAATCTACCAATCCTGAATTGCGCAATAGAAGTTCTCGCGTCGATTATTATATTTACAACATACCAATTACAACCGTTGGGCAGTGCCCCGCTAGGCATGATCACGTCGCCTGGTCGGAGGATCCTCACGGGACATGTAGTCCCTCCAACACAAAGGGAGGACCCGTTCCTCCACAACTTCACATATCACTCGTGGACGTCTGGTCTCAAAATACGCGCCGTATTAAGGTAACTATCCAGCTGATGGACATCTTATATATTTTTAAATCTATTATATAAAATTCTCGTGTCTCGGTGTTTATTACCAATTCCTCCGAAAGGGCTTGACCAATGTTTATGAATATTTTGTGTGCATATCAGGAAGCTCTGAGAATCGGCCGACATCTACTTTTCATAGCCTTAAATGATAAGAGTATACCCTAAATGATTTTTTATTTCTTTGTAAATTTTTTTTTATACATGGCAAAACAACGATTGTCGGTTCAGCTAGTACAGTATATATATAATAGACAAATTACTTAATCAACAAATGACCGTGATCATGACAAAAGTATTTGTTCTGGGTAGGAATCGAACCCATGACCTGGCTTTATCAGGTTAGTAGCCACTAGATCACGAAGTCCGTTGATAAAATTTCGCTAATGGCTACTAAATTAAAAAAACAATCTTGATAAGTAAACTTTTATACATTTCGGTAATAAAAACCCATTTTGTTGTGACTCGAAATATCAAATTTAACTTTACAAATACTTAAGTCGATTCCGAAAGAATTGGAATAAAATGCTGTATATTTTTTTGTTATATAGGTATATACTTACGATAAGATACCATTTCACGGGGCTTTTTGTAGTTAAATAGTAGAAAATTTTACAGTTCGGTCAATTTCTAAATTAACTACATCATTGTAAATGCTTTTTGTTAACTAAATAATTTTTTAAATTCTAAATTTAACATCGACACAAATATGTGCAGAATTGCTCAAAAAGTACCTACAAATAATAGTCTCTTGACTCCTTGACGCATTAATATAATAATAGATGACCTTCAAATATAAAATGTTGTATTTATATTACCTACTGGCACATAGCAACACTGCCACGTCTATAGACAATCGGACGCCATTTTAAATTTCACAAGAATGTCAGACAATCCGACGCCATTCCCATGTGTTGCGCTTGTGCGTTTGAAATTTTAGAAGATATTATCACATGACAGCCACCTTTAGTAATACTAGACTAATTACTTAGTTAACAATAATCACAAATATTATGTTTCTATTCGTATATTGTAGGCAACGGTAAAAGCAATTAGCAATTAGAAATATTTGTCGCAAGGCGTTCTGTAAAATGCCGTTGATGTTGTAAAAACTAACCCCTACATCGACATAAGTATTTTTTTTTTGAATAAGGGTTAGTTAGGTGTCCTGTGATTTCACTTGAATGGAGAAATATAGCTTAACACAAATGGTTTTGTGTGAAGCCGTGACATCACTCCAGTCGAGCAGGAAAAACAAAAACGATTAATAAAGTGATTTATTTCGGCGATGTTTCTGTTTAAAATGGTCATGATAAAGTTCGTTATTATTTGGTAAACATTATACTAAATCATGTAAGTAAAATATTTGTTAAACAATATTTATTAGTCTGTGGACGGATTAAAACAACGCTCTACTTTTTTATGTTGAAATGCGCGCCAAATTAAAAATAAAAATGTTTTTAGAAATACCAAGGTTATTCCTTTTATATCCTAGCTCTGAGTTCTGGCCTTTTTAAGCCAGTCGCAGAAGTGACATTTTGACGGGTCCCCGAATGCACCAGGCGCCAATCCCAAAGCCCGCCAAATAGTCCTAACCAGAAATAAAGTTGGGTCGGATCTGAACCGACTAAATTAAGATGATGTTCCGTGATTCGATTCTGAACCGACTAAATTAAGATGATGTTTCGTGAGGGAAGATTAAAAATGATTATTCTGAAAAATAATTTTATGTTCGTTTTTTGTACATAGCTTGTTCTCTATAAAGTAAAATATATTCTCGACTTGCCAGGTCATGTTCTCATTCTCCTTGGTAGTATATTATTTTGTCAGCGCTACCATTAATAATAATATTTTTTTTGTATTTCAGACATATAACATACAACATCATCGAGTCCCTAATCTAACTAAGCAGGGCTTGTACTACGGGTACAGGCAACTCATATAAATACATTTATACTTTTTTGTAAATACATTAAAATTATACATAGAAAACATCCGTGCTTCAAAGCGAATTTTGTACATCATACAAATATGTAGTCCGAATCGAAAATCGACCCTGAGATCTGAAGCACAGCAGTCACATTTGCTACACCAACGAGGCACAAAAGAAGAAGAAGAAATAAACGAGGTTACAACATACATTAAATATTTAAGTTTCAAATTAAAATCATCTCTATTTTGTGTTAGGATCGTTGTCTAATCTTCCTCCATGAAATATTAGGCCGTACGCTTGGCTACCGTGACCTTTTAACTTAATCATCAGCCTATCGCAATCCACTGCTGGACATAGGCCTCTCCAATATCACGCCACTTAGTTCTTTTTTTTTTTTTTTTTTTNTATTTAAGCTGCCAAAATGACTCTGCCCTGCCTGATGGAAAGCATGAGCAGAATCCAAGAGTGGTGGTCACCATCCTCAATGCGAAAAAGAACAATGCAGCATGGTGACCCACACTATGGCGGCCTGGAGGGATGGGGGATGGTGAGTGGGATAGGGGGCGTTGGATTGAGGTATGGGCCTCCGGTATCCTCACTCACTCGATGAAACACAGCGTAAGCGCTGTTTCTTACCGGTTTTCTGTGAGGCCGTGGTATCACTCCGGTCGAGCCGGCCCATTCATGCCGAAGCGTGGCTCTCCCACGGTAAGTTCGATCCTCGGCTTCTCGCATCCAGCCGTCTTACGTAGATCATCACTCCACCTGGCCTGTGGACGTTCCACACTACGTTTGCCAAGACGCGGTCTCCACTCAAGAACTTTTTAACATAATCAATTACAAAAAAAAACTAATGTCAGTGTCAAATACCTTATCACATTTCTGTCAGACATTTTGTCGTCGTTCGGAAATTATTGCGATGTTTAAACTAGAGCAGACACAAACATTATTGACCCAAATACGAATGCCGAGGGTCGTTGGATCATGGGACAAATATTTGTACGGCTGAATATCTGTTTATACATGTGTTTGGTTGTTATCATGTTGTAAAAGTATTATGAATACGACTTTATTCTATGATGATATCAATATAAACCAGATTAAAACCTGAATGAGTTGTCGTATGCTTAAGTCAATGCTAAATCGACGGCACAAAGTACTTGTTTTGCTTCAGATGTTTAGTTTTAGTAGCCAATCTGCCACGTGATAATTTTCGAGACCATTCCTCTCCCAAAAGTAAAATAAGATGTCGTTCAGGTTAAGCCCTTTCCCCCCAAAACGCTTCTCGTAATAGACGTTCAGGTAATAGACGCGCCTTTTGGAATTTACGGACAGACTAATTATAAATAAATAAAATAAATAAATAAATATGTTCACACATTTTAACACACAACGCCATCTAGTCCCAAATTAAGCAGAGCTTGTACTATGGGTACTAGATAACTGATATTAATTCTTATATACTTTTTTTGTAAATAGAAAAACCCCACATAAATCGGTGTTACGGTGTTAAGGAACTCCTTCGTTGCTTTTCACCGAGTGAATGCGGTTACCAGAGACGATAAAACTCAATCATGATTTCATGATGATGGGTGAAAGGGGGGGAAGGTCATTCATTCGTTCGTCTTAAATCAATTATTAATAATAATAGCTTCGTTCATTACTTTATTTTTAGACAACTCCCGCATTAGGAATATACATCCAATGACCCGGGGACTTTACAAACATACATGAAACGGACACAATTAGCACCCAGACTCAGAACAACAATTTGTGATTAGAACCCGCTACATTTGGCACAATAGCGATGTGGCGACCGCTTTAATCACCAGACCAACCGTGCAGTCGTAATACGCAGATGGCGTAATACGCAAGTACTTTATTGTAGTAGGTAATCAGACTCTAATAGACGTATTTATATAATATACTATCTTTTGTTCGCGGCTTAGGTAGATATTTTCATCCCCTATTTTACCCCCTTAGGGGTGGCATTCCCACAATTGCTTTTTAGTACTCACTTACGTTGTATAAAGAATCTACACGCAAATTTTCAGGATTCTAGGCTCAGCGGTTTGGGCGCGCGTTGATTTCTGGGTATCTTGACTCAATCAATTCTCTGGGTATGTTGATTACACGATTGGCCTAGTGGTTCCAGTGGTCGCCACACCACTTCCTACTGCACCAAGTGTTGTGGGTTCAAATCCTACATGGGACAACACATTGTGTGATCCATAAATTGTTGTTCTAAGTCTGGGTGTACTTTGTGTCCGTTTCATGTATGTTTGTAAAGATCCCCGCGACACAGGAATGTATATCCCAAATGGGGAGTTGTCTTTAAAAAAAAAATCTTAGTCAGTCAGTCACCTTCCTCTTTTATATATATAGATTTCTGAATACAAACATATTAAATGTAAATTACACCCAAACACAAAAGAAATAATAATGCTCATCACAGAATGAAATCGAACTCATGACCTTTGGCTTAGCCGACAGGGTCACTAACCTAACTATATCAGAGCAAACTTATTTTCTAAAACAAAAACCAAAATAGATGAACCATAGATTGATCTAATTTTATAACCAGTTAATAAACAATACTTATTTTTTTTCGTTATTAACGTAACGGTGTCTATACCGTTATAGTTTGCTGTGAAATGTGACGAAAATCACGTTAACGCCACTACGTGATTAAAGAACGCTCTCCTATACGTATGATAACCAAATTATGTGTACGTGACCTTAGATAGTCGTTATTAACTAGAACTGGATGAATGGCGGACTAGCTTTGAGAGGAAGATGACGAATTGTATACAACGGTTTCCGTACCTAAATATATTTGTGATAAATTTTCTTAGAATTACTATTTTTGAAGGTCGTTTCTTAGAAAGGAGTGGAGATCTCTGATAACTGATTATAATAATAATAATTTGAAATATTTGGATTTATCTCACGAGATTGTCGATATGTGGGATGTAGATTCGGCGATCATTGTTCCGATAGTTGTGTCTGTTCACGGATTGATAGCCAAGAGCCTCGACCAAACCTCAAGAGGCTCACGTTAGATGGTTGGATCTAGGGTCTGATGCAGAAGGCAGTCCTTCTTGACACGGCTCGTATTGTCAGGAGGTTCCTTTCTTTGGAACCCTAACCACCGGTTTCTTGGTCCCTGTACCCGAAGTCGGTGGTGTACTATTTTTTATATTTTTAAATATATATATGTTTTTTTATGTATTTAAAAATGTAATTAATANTCGGTGGTGTACTATTTTTTATATTTTTAAATATATATATGTTTTTTTATGTATTTAAAAATGTAATTAATATGTATATACAAGTAATAAAGAGAATAATATTTATTAACCATAAAGATACAGTTTAACCATTGTGGTTTAATAAAACTAAAGCTTAAGCTAGAAAACTCATCATCAATCAACTGATAACAGATAACTGACTGACAGACTGCTGTCCATGAGGTCTCGGGTTCGAATCCTGGGTCGGACCAAGTGTTTGTAAGATCTGCAAATATTTGTTTCGAAGTTTGAGTGTTTTCTATGTATAATATGTATGTATTTACAAAAAAGAAAAGTATCTATGTATTCATATCAGTTGTCTAGTACCCATAATACAAGCTCCGCTTAGTTTGGGACTAGATGGCGTTGTGTGTTAGATGTCCGAAATACTTTTAATATTAATACTTATCTAAATTAGAAAGGTTATTTTTTGCCATAGACTAAACTGGCTGTAATGAACGTCTCAAAGCATCTCATTAAGTACTATGGAATGGTGTTGCGGGTGTCCATTAGCGGCGACAATCGCTTGCCACTAGGCTATACGTATGCTCGTTTACCCCTAATCATTAAAAAAAAAACATCATGCTGCATTATCCACTCTTGAAGTCTGCTCATGTTCTCCATCAGGCACAGTAAAGTCACTTTGGCAGTTCCATATACAAAAAAAAATCTTGCCATAACCCAATATATCCATTATTCGGCCTATCGTTCTAAACACTATAGACCTATTCGTCTTTTTAGCCTAAATTAAGATAGAACAGCCGTGTGTGTTGTAATTATTTTTATTATAATAAATTTAACGAAGCTACCAGTGTCCTTGTTATCTTGCATAATCTTTTTCCATACCTTTGCCAGGAGGACCAATGATGCAGAAGCATCACTAGGCCGCCATTTTGTGGGACACCATGCTGAATTGTTGCATTCGCAAAGAGTATCGTGGCTATGGGATTCTACTTAAGCTTTCCATCAAGCAGTATAGAGACACTTTAGCTGGTTTATGGATAAAAAAAACCTTACTTATATTCTAACTTTGTCTAGGCTATAAGCTATACAGATAAGTTCTCAATAAAGTTAAAAACTAATGAATAGTATTTTATCTAATTCATTAATTTCTAGTTGTAAGTTTTGTGTAGAGTAAATATAATAATAAGTGGATGTGACTGTCGTTTTTTTTACGCCCAGCTGTGACATTCAGTCGATCATTTCCTCTTTTTTTTTTAAATAGCTACTATAGATAAAATAATAGATAATTACAGCTGCAAGATCAGTGACCCGTTTGTCTGAAGTTCGTTGACTTAAAGGATATATTCGCAGATGGTGGTTTCTTTTTGAAAGCCATACTACTTAAAACTATTTAAGTGAATTATATGTATTTATAACCAGTCTAATTCTGCTCGTAATTCATGGAATAGTTTGAGTACGGAATGTACGAATATTTCACAATATATTGGCGCGAAAATAAGAAAACACGATAAACAATCGTATAAAAATGACAGATTCCAAATTTAAAAGTAATATTGTGTTCACTTTTTATTTTTTACTAGTTTATGCCCGCGGCTTCGCCCGCGATTATGTCGGTTATCGAGGCAAAAGTAGCCCGTATGTTATTCTGATGTATCACTTATAATACTGTAAACTTTCATCCCAATCCGTTTCGTAGTTTTTGAAAGAATAACAAACATCCTCACAAACTTTCACATTTATAATATAAATATAGATTATAACAGTATTTATGGCCAGATTATGTTAAACATAGGATAGTTTTTGAAAAAAAATCCTGAGTTTTACTTAGCCCAGCTGTCATCTTCAAAACCTCGGGTCGAAGTCGGTCGGGAACACTCGCGAACTTTCGGGTCATGAGGGGATTCCGTGATCCTCAGACGCGATGGCACCATCGTTGAAATATATATTCACGATATAATATGTCACATTAACGGCCTTTATTGCTGGACATATCCTCTTCCTATAGTATAATAAAGTATTCCTGTCACCAAATCTTTGAGTTTATGAACCTGTAGAGAGAATCATCATCATAATCCTTGTGCAAGAACGAGTGTCATAACCCTCCAACACAAAGAGAGGATCCTCCAACCAGGCGAGGTGATCATGCCTGGCGGGCCACTGCCCAACGGTTGATGTTGTGAAGTTGCATACATGTTAATCGGTGCGAGAACTTCTATCGCGCGATTTAGGATTGGTAGTTTCTTAGTTTTCTTTGTTGCTCCGTAGTTCGATGTTTCTTCGGTAGATGGCGCTGTCATATATTTTTATGTTGACGCTGTATGTGGAAGTCGCCACAATCCTCACCAGTCTTTAACCATCCTCTATAGAATATTATCTTATTAGCAAGTAGGTTTTGGATGAGAAAGGAAATCCCTGTTACCCTGACGGACCCATGACATCTACGGCTTGAAGATGACTCCTTCGTGTGTAGAACCTATGACACCTTTTAAAAATTTATTATGAGTTAGTTGTACATATAAGTATCTTTAATACCTTTCGGTTTATTATATAGGTACTAGATGAGCTCTGCGGTGTAGTCACATAAACACGCACAGATAGGTTTATAAAGATAAAAGATCTTAGAAAATTAAGAACTACGATTTAAGAGGCTGTCTGTGTACATTATGTATGTACATTGTCAGATTGTGCACTGACAGCTGACACAACTGGCCGCCATGACGTCACTCTCTTGAAGTTATTTTTCAACATTCAAATCATGAGAAACTTCCATTACTGATAATATAAGTAATCGTCTATTTTTTTTGTTGCTGTTTATACAGACTGTAGACATGAAATATCTATTTCTAACAATAATGATAAACATTTATTGCCTTCAAAATACATAAAAAGAAACCTCCATATATAACATATTTTCTACGAAGGCAAAGGGTGTACAGCGGATGTTAAGAGCCTACAGCAAAGCCATAGTAACTCCTAACGCTGGTTTACAATCCATCCCTTTATCTACACTTTATCGATTACACTATTGGGGTACACAAACACAAATGTTAACAATTTCAGTATTGTGATAAAAAAAAACAAAACCAATAACTATAGCACTACAAGAGACGAGGCTATGAATATTTAGAGGCCATATACATATTAAACAATAAAAAAGTAAAAAAAAAGATGATTATAATATACACCTGATGGATGTGTACATGGGAGAGCCACGCTTCGGCTCGTGTCGAATCGATCGGAGTGATACCATAGCCTCACAGAAAACCAATGTAAAAAAGCGGCTGTGTTTAACCGAGTGTGTAAGAATACCGAAGCCCATAACCCAAACCGGCCCCCATGCCCATCCTCATCCTCCAAAGGCAGGCAACGCACTTGTGACACCTCTGGTGTTGCGGGTGTTCATGGGTGGCGGTGGTAGCTTACCATCAGTCGATACGTCAATTCGTTTGCCTCTACTCCATAAAAAAACGGTCACTACCGTCGATCCTAACTACTAAACTAAACCACATGCAACGTTGTCTGCCTTTCAAGTGGAAGTTCGCTCTTTGCTTTAAGGTTTCGATGTCACCATCGACGGTTTTTAATAGTCTATTTCTGGACAAAGACCACTCCTTAGATAGTAGGGTTTGGTGTACTATATCCCGTTGGCCAGCCGTGTTGACATAGGGTTTGTTTCAAGTTTGTTCCGGCACACCACCCTGCCGTAAACCCCGGTGGGATGACGGCCTGTGGGGGGCTTCCACACAATAAAAAAAAAGAATAAAGGGTTTGTCTCAAGTCTTCCTCCTCTTTGCAGTGATTGTTTCTTTGTTTTACCGGTCCATTTCCGCACTTAGATTGACCACTCTTGATTGGACCGTTGTACGTGGAAACATAACTCTCTGCAGTGATGTTGCCCTGCGTAATTTACTCCAGTAGTCAGGTTTTAAGACACCTAACGAAAATAATGAGGGTGTTGATACTTCATGTTCTTAATCCGTCATCACAAATGCGCTGATTATTATTATTAATACAATAGGGAATATGCGTGTTTTTTTTTTATTTCTTAATCTTGTCATTTACGTTTTTATATCATAGAAAAAAAATATAAATAAGCTTGAATATAGTCAAATAAATTTACAAAGTGAAATTTATAACACTGACTAAATTTAAGCTATTCAAACGCCACCATTTTGCGCGCGCTTTTGACACAGCCAAAGACGTCATGGTCATTTTGTGTTGGTTTACTATTCAGCGTTTCAGTTACTTAATAATTACTAAAAGTTTTAATTGCTCTAAAAATCATGGAAGAAGATGATTTTTCACACAAACACTACTAACACAGTTTGAATTTCGACTCCGATAATTTCCAGGACATGACCATCGGCGTCACATTTCGTTTCGACCAATAGAAAGCGTTTTGTAAGTTTGAATTTCACTCCCTTAATTTTCACTTACAAAAAAAAAAGAGTTTATATAAGCACTAAATAAATACGCTATAAGTATACTGTAAAGGCAATAAAAAATCTAGAAAATAATATTTGAGACAAATAATTTTTTTTATGGATATTCCCTATTGTGTAATATTCTTCACGTGGGCAGCTGTTTTCCAGAATACTTCTCAACACTTGTTCTCGTATTTATTGACGTCACTGGTCAAGTGGTTTGAAAAATGTGAGCAAATTGTGACGTAATATTGTGGGTTATTTTATGTACATACTTGGCTTAAGATAATATGCCATATGAACTTTTGTGGAATTTGAATCTTTGTTTGGTACGGGGGCTTTTCTCTTTAGCAGGTTTTAGAGACACTAAAGTTCTGCAAATATGGATTCATCAGATGGCTACGAAAACGACGAAGTACCCTTGAAAGAACGATTTTTTTCGTACTATGTACTTATATTTTCATTGTTTGCTAGTCAGTTTTCGGTATTTTTACATCTATATAAATTAAAATGTTTGACTGCCTCTGTGGCGCAGTGATAGCGTATGCGACTGCTGTGCTTGAGGTCTCGGGTTTTCCCGGGTCGGACCAAATGTTTGTATGATCTGCAAATATTTGTTTCGGAGTTCGGGTGTTTTCTATGTATAATAAGTATGTATTTACAAAAAAAGAATATATGTATTTATATCAGTTGTCTAGAACCCATAACACAAGCTCTGCTTAGCTTGGGACTAGATGGCGTTGTGTGTAAGATGCCTGAAATATTTATTTATTTATTATTAAAGTGAATCACAAAAATGTATGTACGCGTATAGCTTTCAATCGACTGCACCAAATTGGATAATTCTTTTTTCATGTATTTCTTATTGTCAGGACAAGGTTTGTATAGAAAAAATAAAAGAAAACTAGAGGTGTTATATTTTCTTAGTTCGTTCAGCCGTATATACTGCGGTCCTGCGGGAAGTTAACATGGACTTACTAAAAGAAGTTTTACTGTAACTTCGCCGAGAAGTTCGCAAGGTCAGCTAGTAATACATGTAATAAAATGAAGTCGCTTCCGCTGTCTGTTCGCTTAGATCTTTTAAAGAACTTAACGTATTTTAAAACAGTTTTTAGCAATACATAGACTGAATTAAGAGTAAAGTTTATGTGTGTAATACATCATATTAAAGTAGAGGCAATCCGGGAATTTGCAAGAGTTACGTGCAAAGTCGGGCCGCGTCATTAGTAATAATACAAATTCGAATCTAACTATCTTTCTGTTACGTTTTCATGCCTAATTCGCTGCACTGACTGTGGGTCACCATGCTGCATTGTTCTTTTTCGCATTGAGGATGGTGACCACCACTCTTGGATTCTGCTCATGCTTTCCATCAGGCAGGGCAGAGTCATTTTGGCAGCTTATACATGAAAAAAAAAATGATTTCAGTGAAATTTGGCATATAGCTACTTTGATACTTGAAAAAAGATATAAGCTACTTTTCACTTTTATCATATTATTCATAGCATCTACACATACATAGAAAAATTCACATCTGAAACTTAACGTTACCTAATCATGTGGCTCAACCGATTTTCATGGAGTTTTCGCTTATGAATTGTGGTAAATATTACTTAACCTTTACTTTTGTTTTATTTTAATCAGTTCATAAATAAAAAACTTATATTAGTTTTAAAAATCATGAAGATAACACACATATCCTCGGACATAGTTGCAGGCAAAAGCTTGTCTAGTTTATAATACAAGTTGAATAGGATATTTTATTTTTGGACAAATAAGGAAAAGCCCCATTTCCTGGTAAGTGACATCCGGCACCTATGAACACCTGCAAATCATAGAACACGATGGTGTTACTGGCCTTTGAGTGACTTTGCCAAAATTAGCTTGGGAGAGGCGCGGATATTGGTTTCCTCCTCCGTTAAACCTTGTAATATATCTACCGAAGTGTGATTGTCTCATCCTTAAGTTTATGTTGGTTGTCTATGGTTTTAAATCCACAATATCCATATTAATGTCATAAATTCGAAGGTAAATCTGTCTGCTTGTCTAGTTACGCTTTCACGACTAAACAATTCAACCGATTTGGATGTTACTCGTTACGGAGATCATTTGATTTTTGAATATTCGATATATATGCGAGCGAAGCCACTAGTAAACAATGGTAGATAATAAATATTATGGACAACTGACACAACGCCATCTAGGATCAAACTCAGCGGACCTTAACTGACAGAATACTTATTAAGGTTTTGTCTTGTAATCTTTTCTGTGAATATATTTGCAAATATATTCACAGAAAAGATTCAAACTCCAAAACAAACAAACATTTGAAGATCATACAAGCATTTGGACTAACCTGGGAATCGAACAGGAGACCACAGCACAGCAGTCACTCACGTATCCACTGGGCCGCCGAGGAAATAAAAATGTATTTTCCTACTATATTTATATCCTTTAACAATGCTTTTCATTAATATTTGTACTATATTGAACAAACAATAATAGTGACACACGAGGTAGGTTAAAAAAAGAATTGTAATAAGTTATAATATTCACAAAGCAGTCGTGAGGACTGCCGACAGAAATGGAAACTCAAAACCATAAACAAGCAGTTGTTTAACCTCACCTGAACTGAACCTCTTTGTTCTTTGACTAAAATTAGCGATAAATAGAAGTAAAAAAATATAGCTCATGAAATAGTTCGGGGACAATGACGCGAGTTCCATGGTTGAAAAATATTTCTTACAGAAGTATTCACTTCAAAAATAATGTTCAAGTACAACGGATCACTACAAAACACATGAACAGAATTAGTCAATTAAATATATGTATTAATGTTTGTTTAAATCGTACCACATTATGTAAGAACTCATCTCTCAGCGGGAGTCTGCGGATGTTTTCTGCTGTTAAATCAACTAGGAGATAATTTGTATAATTGTAACAAATATCAACTTGACTTTGAATTCGGACCACACGCAGTTTATTGCCGAGATAAAACAAAAAATAGAATAAATATGCTTTTCAAGTTCTACAATTCCATCGGATAAAATTTTTATTTAATTTATTAGAATTCAGCGAATATCCTACTCCAATGATATGCTGGTATTCGTAATTTTAACTTTCAACTTGCCATTGCCCAATAACTATCTTCAATTCGATATTTCAAGGTAGTGGAGCCACGCTGATTTTAGCACGAGCAACGGCTCGACCGGGTCGGTTCTACCCTCGCACAGAAGATCAATTCAAAATAACAGTATTCGTGTTGTCGTGTTTCGTAAGTAAATGCAAGACCGGAGGCACGATGATGCAGAAGCATCACTAGGCCTCTAAGGTGGGGGTCACCATACTGCATTGTTGCATTGTCTGCATTCGCTATGAGTATGGTGACCACCACTCTTGGATTCCGTTTATGATTTCATCAGGCAGAGTACAGTCATTTTTGCAGTGTCTTTCATAAAAAAAAGAAAACTGGACAAAGTCTCTAGTACTGGACCACGGGGAAGTCTCACAGAATTGAAGTTATCTGGAAATGTGTCCTTTCTCACCTGGCCCTAAAACAAATCTTCTTTTAGCCAACATATCTATGCTCCATGGCACTAATTGTTTATTTACTATTTAAGTGAATACCTATTGTTTATACATCCTGTGACGCGGGGGATTTTACAAACATAAATGAAACGGACACAACAAGCACCCAGACTCAGAATAACTATTTGTGGGATCATACAGAGTGGGCTTTGAACCCACGACACTAGGCGTAGTAGAGAGCGACATTGCGACCGCTTAAACCACTAGAGAAATCGTGCAGTAATCTTCCATTAGCCATTATATCTATGACCTACGTCATACTTTATTAAAAGCTCAGTATAATTTATTATATTACTCGCCCCCTCAAAAGCGACTTATTCGTCTTACGTTTCAAACAAACGAAACATTGGGTTTTACCCAGTTTCTGAGAAAGGTTTCGACACATGCAACACATACGCACAGACATACCGATATGTTTGTGTTATGAAATACAAGGAAACGGACACACCCGATGAACTATGAATCGCAATTGGAAATTCTCGAAAATATATTAGTAGCGGTTTGTATCTTGTCGTACGTTTAATGATTAATGAAAAGATCATAACTGTAATGATTAGACTATCATTGTAAGTTAAAAATAAAAACGGGTTGCACTCCGGGAGTGCCGGCAGAAGTGAAAACTTGAATATTAACGGTGTGCTTTTTTGATATTTTGGAATGATTAGGGAATTATTTTGCACGAATTGCTTTAACTATCAGTATAAAAGTACTATCATTTATGTGGTAAAATACAATATTCATTTATAGCGCTATCGTACACAAACATGACAATTATTGGTCTCCTCTCCCTCCGCCTTACGAATTTTCGATCAGGTCACGTGTCCTGATGCGAGTTTAATATTTTTTTACCCATCACAAAAAAGTGCACTAAGACGCTAAAGAAGTCAAAAAACCTTTAGTAATATTGGGTTTCGCATGCGTGGGTGATTGTCTTCCCTTCCTTTGAAATGAAAGGATTCGAGCTATATCAATTCTGCACTTCAGCCCTCAATGTGTAATAGATAGACAGACTTAGTTATGAATATCTAATATGAGGTGTTTGTTTGAAAACGCTAATCTCAGGAACGACTGTTTTAAATTGAAAAAATATTTTAGTGTTGTGTGGCCCAGAAAACTATTAAACCAACATTGTAACTACAATAGTAACTTTATTTGTCTGTTACTCTATCACGGCTAAACCGCTGCATGTGTAACTATGTAATCTGGCAAGGATATATCTTATGCTTGAGGAAAGACGTAGGCTATCTTTTATTGCGATAATCAACACAAACGTATGAGCAGTCACGGGTAAAAACTAGTTGACTGTTTAGCTAAACTACATTGTTATTGTTCCCGTGGTAATAAAAAGAAGAAGAAGAGATGTATGTAAGTAAGGTATAAGCGCGTATTGTAGTCATAGATTTATAACTACTATTGGTTGCCTAGAGGTCCAAATTCGACCATAATTCTTTTAAATTTTTCTTTAGAGCTATTAAGAATTTCTTTTGTCAAAGGACCTCGAGACACCTCTTTAATCCAAGATTTCATAAGGGCTACTTTGGACATTCAGTATGACAGAAAAAAAAATCATCTTTTTAGTTTGACTTTGACGTAAATAAATTTGTATATGTGTGTGTCAAAGTGGGAGGCGC
>PKRV01000156.1:954473-1099269 GCA_003709505.1 Hyphantria cunea
TATGTATATTGTATATTCGTAATCAGCGTAAAAATTCTTTAATTTTAATACCACACTCGATGTATTTTAATATATATATATATAGATCGATAGATAGCTTTTCCCCGCAGTTGTGTTGGTTCTAGCGATAAAGAGTAGCCTCTGTCCTTCCATTTCCTCCTATCTCATGTATCTCCATGCCAAAATACATTAAAATCGGTGAAGTAGTTTACCTTGAAGGTGTAACAAACAGACAGACGGTGTTCGGTTAAGTCGAATTTATAATATTAGTATGAATTACACTACACAAAACAAATGGTCGTGCTTATCACTATTATGTGTTTGGTTTGAACCCATGACTCATCAGTTAAGGAGCTTTAATTACCAGACCTACTGTCCCATTCAAGAATTTTGGTGTGTATTCTATGAACAGTGTGAGTGTTGTTCCAAAGAAACCTTAAAACATGTTATTGTTCTAAATATGTACATACAAAAACACCGACAAACAATGCGACAACACTATTGAATATTAATTAGCACAGAACTGTATGAAGGACCTCTCTAAAATGGATATTAATACCTAAGTTATAAATTATCAATATAAATTGTTCTTTGTGTGTAAATATTTGATGGAACAAATTATAATGGAAAGTTTTATTTATTCAATAAATTACCAATGCATGTTGAGCTCTGACCGATTATGCAACGGATAGTTAAAGTTACAATGGGTTTTCATTCAAAATGTTCAACGACTGGTATAAATTGACTTTCGTTTACTTGTAAAAGTCAGACCCAATAAATCAACAATAAACAATGTTTTTTTTTATACTTCCACCCTCGAATTACAAAAGAAACCTTTCTTTTGTAAGCAGAGTTTCCGCCATTAAGTATATTCAAATGAATATATAATTATGTTAATATGGGAATTTCAGATACAACATTTTTATACATCATTAAATCGTCAAACAAGTATATGAAAAACACTCAATTAGTTACCAAACTTAAGAAAAATGATGTAACTGGGGTGTGTGAAATTATAGAATTTCAATCATAGGATTGCTTATATGTTACTCGAATATTCGAAAATGGCTGAATCTTTTTAGGTGTTATCACAGAAAACTGTTTTTAAGAAATTCTCTTATTTTAATGAGTTAGTAAGGATACTATAAACCCAACCCTGAGTCTCTTCATTGATAAGTCAAATAAATAAATAGATATTTCGGACATCTTACAAACAACGCCATCTAGGCCAAAGCAAAGCTAGTGTTATGGATACTAGACAACTGATATACATATATATATACACATTTTTTTGTAAATATATACATATTGTAGATAGAAAACACACAAACTCCGAAACAAATATTTGCAGATCGTACAAACATTTGTTCCGACCCGGGAAACGAACACGACACCTCAATCACTGCAGTCGCATACGCTACCACTGCGCCACAGAGCCAGTCAAAAAGCAGTTATTCAACACCAAAAGAGCTTTCAAACACGGATCAGTAGTTCTGAGATAAGCGTATCCAACGAAACAAAAAACTCTTGAGTTTTACAATCATCAACACTCTTTAATAGTCAATTGATGGCCAGTCACCATGGGAGAGCCACGCTTCTACATGAATGAGCAGCTCGACTGGATTGATACCATGGACTTACAGAAAACCGTGTGTGAAACAACGCTTGCGCTGTGTAAGTGAGGATACCAGAGGTCTATTATTATTATTTTTTTTTATGTGTGGAAACCCCCTCGGGCCTTCACCCCACCGGGGTTTGCGGCGGGGCGGTTGTCGGAATCGAACCGACTAAAACCACACGATGTGCCACTCTACGCCTGAAACGGGAGAGATCCGGGAACCGCTTTCTTACTCCATCCAGAAGGATACCAGAGGAATATACTCCAACCTCTCCCCCATTTCCCATTCCCATCCCCTAAATGCCGGTAACGAACTTGTGACGCCCCTTGTGTTGCGGGTGTCAACGGGCGGCGGTAATCGCTTACTATCATTCGATATCTTTACCAACTATGCCATTACGCCTTTCCTTAGAAAGGAGTTTTTATGCAATGGCATAGATTTACCACCTTAGAATCTTAAGAGACAATTATACAGCATTATGTATATGAATATATGCACAATGTGTTAGCACTACTAACCCAGGATATGAGTGTACAACGATGGGTTTTCCCCGCCATCACTTTTCATGATTTAACATTTTATGAGTTTCAAGAAAATGAACAACTGTGTACATAAATTATGTGTGTAATAATATTTTTACATACATATATATAAATCTTCTGTTCGTGTTTATGTAACTAAACTTCTCCTTAACAGTTGAACCGATTATAATATTTCTTTTGTGTCCATTTCTAAAGATACGAGAATGTTTGACATTCTCAATTCAGTAAAAATATTTTCGCTAAATTAACTTTTAATTGATTCAACTCGCGGCGTTGCCTGTGGGTGAAGTCTTGCTGCAGATAATATCGCCGGGCTCATCTACTGTATATAGATATATATTGTACATGTTGAGATGGGTAAAGAGTACGGATTGTTAATACGGTTTTGCCGTTACTTGCTCGATATTAATAACGGTAATAGATAGACGCTTGAAATATATATATGTTACGGAATCCTTCCTGCGCGAATCCGAATCAAACTTGGCAGGTTTATTAAAGAGTGTTACTGTGTATGTTGAGGTCGGAATCTTTTCAGGCTAGCCTAGCACCTACAACTCACACTTTATTAGCATTTATCGCAATTTTGATACACGACTTGGACTTAATATTTTCATCTTAATAATAATTTGGAAACGTGTCTTTACATACCTACTGGTATTACTCATACATAAAGAATTTAGTTTCGAACACAATACAAGAGGAAAAGAAAAGATCCGACAGTCAATTCAATTGATACAAGGAAACATAAAACAAACCAAAAAATACAGAGACAAGAAAACTAGTAGTTGATACTCAGATAACTATTTGTAGGATAGAGGAGCAGACGTGGGTTGGTAAGTACCATCGCCTGTGAGCATCTGTAACTCAGAGTCATACGTGCAGTCCCAACCTTTCAGTCTTTCTCTCATAATCAGTTAGAGGGTGAGTTCCCCAAAAGAGACCACTCATCATCATCATCATGAACCTATCGCAGTCCATAGCTGGAAATAGGCCTCTCCAATTGCACGCCAGGCAAGGAATAATATACATGACACGGATACAAAGAACACCCAGACTCAAGACAACAATCAGTTTTAGTCAATCATTAAATGATGTGATAGCACTGATGTGATGTTGATGTGTATTCTTCAATATTCCATCCTCAGTATTAGTAGTTGTTTTAAAGTACTGTAGAGAAAACGATAAGTATTCTCTCAAATGAAAAAATAATTTGCCGAAACTGTTTATGAATAACGGATTAATTAAGTAACAAAGATGTCACAAAATTTCATCTAAATTGAGTTCCTCCATTTTTTAGCTAGGATTGTGGAAGTCCTCTGTTTAACTATGTGTTAATTACACATAATTATATTGTTTATTAATGTTTACCTTTAATCTTTACAAACATTAACGTTACCGATTATCCTCAACAAACACAAACAAAATAACCTTATCTTGATATTCATGTAATTAGAAAATAATAGCGTAGACGTTAGTATCCTAATCCTAAGAGTATTAGATGGTATAAAGACATTTTCCCTAATCGATCATTTGTTAATTTACCGATAAATATATTTGAATAAATTTTGCACTCCTTGTAACATGAGCCTCACAGAACACGTTGAAACGTGGTCGCAGTTGCCATACGAACATCTTTGTCAATTGTTACGGGTAGTTGGATTCTTAAAATTCCCGAAAGTAGTCCTTTTACGTGGGCTGGCCACATTTACCGAAGAACCTAAAACCGTTGGGGTAAACGAGTTCTTGAGTGGAGACCGCGTATCGGCAAACGTAGTGTAGGACGTCCACAGGCCAGGTGGAGCGATGATTTGAGCAAGACGGCCGGCAGGAGCTGGATGCGAGAAGCCATAGATCGAACTAAGTGGCGTGAAATTCGAGAGGCCTATGTCCAGCAGTGGACTGCGATAGGCTGATGATGATGATGAGTCCTTTTACGCAACATCGATTTCGTTTAGTACTTGGGTTCTGTAGGTATCGTATAGTTTCAAAGGGTCGGAGAAAGAAGATTGTATCTAGAACGGATACTTAAATAAATGGCCAAGTACTAATTCCCTCCATCACACATCCTATCAACAGCTTACTAGATTTCGTATGTGACAGCAGTGGACTATCGACAATTCACTGTACATTAATAAGAATTTTTTTAAATATTTTTGGACATCTAACACACAACGCCATCTAGTCCCAAACTAAGCAGAGCTTGTATTGTGGAAAACGTAAATATTATATTTTTGTTGTAAATACATACATAATGAACATAGAAAACACCCAAACTCCGAAACAAATATTTGCATATTATATAAACACTTGCACCGATCCGGGAATCGATCCCGAGACCTCAAGCACAGCAGTCGTGTACGCTACCACTGCGCCAATGAGGCAGTAGCATTGTTATGTGTAAACGAACACACAGGGCAACGTGATTGTGATATGTATCTCACAAGTGTGGCTCAAAGGTTTCTTTAAGGGCTTTAACTATTTTTTCGTGACAGTTTTGCAGTGGACCATATCTAAATGTGACAGGGCATAGTTAGTCTACACCTAATGTCACGAATTCCTATCGGCGTATAAAAAATGGCTGGATCAAGATTTTTGGAAATCCTTTTTGTATGGGATAGTCCATTTGTCGAGAAATACTATTATTATTTTCCTTTAATTTTATAGGAAAAAACATCACTCTAAGATCAATAAGAGGCGAACAGCACTTAAAAATGTTGCGAAAATCGGGACAATACTTTTGAAAGTCGTAGATAAAGTTGCGCGAAGATTAGCTAGTGTATTATAAAAAATAATAATATGTAAATCTATTTCATTCCTACTCAAGGTTATGAATAAGTCTTCAGCAGTTTAACGCCCTTCTCATTATCTATAGTAATTAGAAATAATACTGTTTTATCATTGTACACAAAAGCTGACGAAAACGACTATTAAAGTTGAAAAGATGAATAAGAATTGTGGAGATTCCCCGGACGCGACGTTTCGACGAAATAATTAAGAGTAATAGTTAGGTACACAAAAGCGTTAGATATTTAGATAACAACTCATTTAGAGTTTGTACCTACTTGAGAGGAAACTGCGGTTTACAACGATAATATTAAAGCAAGCATGACTGATCCAAACTTCGAAGGACAACATCACTGCAAAATGAAAGCTACTAAGCGTGGGAGAGCCACGACCGGAGTGATTACACACTTGTGCACTATGATATCTCTTGTGTAACTGGCTGGTCTCCGTTGAGACAGGCCACCGTGGTGTCCCAAATCAGCTAGGAGAACAGCATAAACTTTACTCACTTGATCAAAAGCAAATTCGTAAGAGAGCCACGCATCCACCACGGCCTTACAGAAAACCGGAGTGAAACAGCGCTTACGCTATGTTTCACCGAGAAATTGAGTATACCGAAGGCTCATACCGCAAACCTTCCCCCATCCCCCTAACCCCCATCCCCCTCCCCGTTCCCCAAAGGCTGGCAACGTACTTGTGACGCCTCTGGTGTTGCGGGTGACTATGTGTGGCAGTTATCGCCTACCATCAGGCAATACGTTTACTCATTTGCACTATACTCCATAAAAATACTTAAAACAAACCCTATACCAATCCGTATGCCCAGCGTGGTGAAGTGGGCCTATACCTCTTTTCGAAGGAGCATTGAACTAATATATGAAAAAGAAAGACTACTCATGTGATGTGATTTTAATAATAATATTTTGGACATCTAACACACAATCCCACAGTCCCAAGCTAAGCAGAGCTTGTGTTATGGGTACTAGACAACTGATATTATTACATATATACTTTTTTTTGTAAATACACACATATTATACATAAAAACACCCAAACTCCGAAGCAAATATCTGCAGATCATAAAAACATTTGGTCCGACCCGGAATCGAACACGAGACCTCAAGCACAGCAGTCGCAATAGCTGCCACTGCGCATCAGATCAAAGATGATGTGACTGGCCCGTTGCCACGTTGCTAAACTAGAGGTTCAATTTCTATCAAGGGCAATTAATTATGTGAGTGTATATAAAAAAATATAATTATGTTTAGGGCTAGTAGAGACACGTTGGTTTCAGCACGAACGGGCTGGCTCTGCCGGTGTGGTGGTGGTATCACAGAACAACCTAAGGCGTAATTTGTTACGTCATTTGTGCTGTTGTGTTTCGTTGGTGTGTGCGAGACCGGAGGCCCAATGATGTAGAAGCATCTCAAAGGGTAATCATAGTGTGGGTCACCATACTGCATTGTTGCATTGTCAGCAGTTGCAATGACCATGGTCACAACTACTCTTAGATTCTATTGAGGCTTTACTATCAAGCAGAGTAGAGATACTTGGCAGGCTCAAATATGGAACAAACTACAAAATATTAAATTAAAATACCAAATTGTTTACATTAATTATTAGTTAATGGCAAATAATTATACAAGCGTGTCGAAAAGCACGTACTTTTCGTTAAATGTGCAACAAACAAACAAACAACATTAGTCTATCGGTCAAGCTGAAAAAGCAATTAGAGTATCGGTAATTGATACCTCGAACGTTAATAGGTATCGGTAAGCACTTACTAGCATTAGCTATATTTGGTTGTTTGTTTGTTTGTACGTGCTTTAAAAACTCTAACATTTTTGCTCCGAATGAACTCAAATTTTGACATGATATACAAGTCGCTTCAAAGACTATTTTATCTATTTCTATATTCGTTTAGGTACTCATATCTCATCAATGAATCCACAATAGCCAGATACAGCTATTTCATACTAATATTATAAATTTAACAGTAACTGTTTGTTATGCTTTCACGGCTAAACAACTACACCGGTTTCAATGAAATTAGGAATGAAGATACTTTGATTTTTGAGAAGGGCACACAGCTAAAATTTACCACGATAACCGACATACAGGCAGGCTGAACCGCAGTCAAAAGCTAGTAGTATATAAAAGTTACTTATATTATTTTCACTTACGAGGTGTGTTCAAAAAGTATCGCGAATTTTGAATTTTCGCGTGTTACGTATATTCGAATTTTGATTTTTTGTGGCGTTATGTTGGTACTGTAGTTCGGCCATTCTGAATGTTCAGTTAATTATTGACATCTGCTTTGCTAGCGCGTGTTTTGGTTCGTCTTCGATTTTTACCTATTCAAAAAAATGAAACAAAGAATTTGTATCAAATTTTGTGTGAAGACGAAATTAAGTACGCGGATGCATTCCGAATGTTGACTGTGGTAACTTTTTCCTGTTCCTGTGACTTTTTCTTGTTCCAGAAACTGAAGAGGCCTATGAAAGGACGACGCTACGCCACGAAAGACGAGATAAAGACGGCATCGAAGGAGGAGCTGAACAAGATACAAAAAAATGAATTTTTTAAGTGCTTCGAAGATTGGAAAAAACCTTGGCACAAGTGTATAATATCCCAGGGGAATTACTTTGAAGGGGACAAAATAGATATCCACGAATAAATAAATAATTTTTGAAAATACACAAAATTCGGGATACTTTTTGAACACACTACGTGTTTTATTAAAACAATTAATACTACTGGCGCTTAAATTATTTTCTTCTGACCTTAGCTATGGTAACATCTGCAAGTGTAAAGTCACATAATTTATTGTACTTTTACTAATTAGTAACTTAAAAAAATAAACTTGCTAACTTAGTAGGTAATTGAAACTTTAATTTTAGTTAAAATGAGTTTTATGTACTGGAACAGTTTATAAATCCGTGGGAGAGCCATGTCATCATTATTACTAGTTCAACAGGTTCTACCTGAATATCAGTTCTACCACGGAGCGACTGGCATCGGACCTCCACAATCCTGAGGGCCCACAGAATTCGAAGTTTGAACTAGTTGTCTGTATATTTGAGGGCACCGACTTCCTAATAAATAACCCATAGAAGTGTAGCTCTCGTAGTTACGTCAGCATGAATTTGTCGGTTCTATCAGATTGACATCATCTTACAGAAAACTGGTTCAAACCAACTCATTCGTTGCTTTTCATCGAGAGAATGAAGTTACTGGAACACAAATCTCCTCTCTTCCCTATTCTTATCATATCTTAGGGGCATTGAAAGCTAACAAAGCGCTCATCATTCTTGAGATTCTGGTATAGATTGTCAATTATCATCTGTATATCTGTATATATAAGTAGCTATGTAATTTTTTTAGTAAGTTCCTTTAAAAAAATAAAGTTTTTGGACGTCTATTTTAAGTACTCCAGCATGAAGTTTCTTGGACAATCATTTAATGACACACGTCACGGGACGTCTCTAAGTCCCTAGAAATACTGTTCGGGATTTCCTACATTTGTAAGTACTGATTGTACTAACTGATTGGTTTAATGGATGTGAATTAGCATTGCAGGCTTAAGGAATGAGTCAGATGTTAAACGAAATGGTGTTAAGCTTAAAAATGTAACAATGGGCTTTGTCCATATTTTTCCAAAAATTTAGCGTCCAAAATTTCGGTAAGTGAATCCAATAATGTATTGCTAAGTAACATGGTTAGTGGCTCAAAGGACCAAGGAGTTAAATCAGTTGGTCCTTTGAGTCATCAAACATTTAGATACTTATGTATGTAAATTAAGAAAAGTGTGACACAACAGAAGTTTCTCATATTTAAATTAATAACAGTTTTGAAAAAGTAAGTAATTGGTATTTAAGGTAGAATAATGTATATTTTAGTACTTGTATTTAAAATTATGCAGATTTGTGTCAATAAGCCAAAACAACATTAGTAGATAAATAAATATCATCCCTTAGGGCCAAAATTAAAGAAATGAATCATAATTTGTCAGTAGAATTCGCCATTAAAATCCATAGATTATATTATTTACCGTCTGCTGGACGTTACTGTTGAATACTCTTATACCTCATATGTTAAGGGACAGTAATAAAAAAAATCTTTGACATAATCGGCCATTCTAGAAACTTTTAAAACGTGGAATTTGTTCGCAACGACATTGATCTGAAATTTCTGAGGTCATGTGAATTTGATAATTATCATAATTTCGTTAGTCTGCCTGTTAATTAGACGATTGTTTGGTACAACTGAATGGTGTTGTTAATAAGATTTTATTGCGCAAAACGACCTTTTCGGGTTAAGTTTTTTATCACGTCATCTACCTTTTCGAGTTCATTACTGGACCAAGCTCTCCTTAAAAGGAGATTTTGGCCTACCACACCACGCTGGCCAGTCGGGTTGGTATGATATTTGTTTCAAGTTTGCCTTCTCATTACCAACTACCAATAATGTCCCACTACTGGACTCGAGAACCCCTCTCAGGAGAGGGTTAAGGCCATATGTCCCCACGCTGACAGAATGCGGGTTGGGGACTGGCAAGGCTAGGTTGTGGGTACATAATCTTGCCGTTGGAGGTTTTTAAACCGCCCAAAAGCCTCCAACTAAGTTCCCGACTGTTATTCTATGATAACAACCGGGACCGACTGCTTAACGTGATCTCCGAATCACGGAGATGTTCATGCTAACATGCTACCAGCGGTCACCCATCCAGGTACTGACCGCGCCGTCGTTGCTTACCCTCAGTCGTTGTTTCTAATCACCGAGTGCAACTGGGCTATGAGCGCCTCACCTTCTCATTACACTACTGTTATACTGCGAAGTTACCTGCCTAAATAATGTCTTATGATCCCTTCAGGAAAATAAAAAGTAATGTCGCCATGTATTGTATTTTTATTCAACTGTGAAAGTAGGAGGGTTATGTTTTTTGAGTACATATGTAATTTATATTTCTTTGGCACGCTCTAGCGCCTAAATGTATTGTCGTATTTTTGTGTGAGTGGTGTCAATAGATTCGTCTTAGTCGTGAAAGTGACACTCTATACATTAAAGTTGATCAAAAAAAGAAAATTAAGGACTTTGGGCGCAAAACGTAATCCAAAAAAGAGTGTGATATCAAACAAAAGATTTTTAAGGGTGATAACGAATATATGTATATAACTTATACGTTTTATTTAAAAGAAAAAACAGAATTTAATAAAGATGACAGATATTGACGCAGTCGGGTTTTTTTTATAATTTTTCTCGTAAACATTAAGCCCGCAGCTATATTTTCAAAATACAACTAAAATTTCATGCGGTATAATTTTGGAGACAGTTCCTTTACGTTGTAGGTATTCCCAAGACGTCTTAGAAAGTAAATATTATTACATTAACAAGGTTACCCGACCACAAAGAGTTTCACAGATATTGGTTTTATATGACGATAATGAACGCTAAATGATTCATAACGCAATATTGCTTGATAAACGGCATTACCCTGGATTGATAACAATAATTATAACTGTTTTTGAGATTTTGTTTGTCCACAATAGGCTTGATGACAGTAACCAGGAATCACTAAGATTATATATTTATCTTGATTATATACATATTTATTTTGACTGCCTTGATGGCGCAGCGGTAGAATATGCGATTGCTGTTCCTGAGGTCTCGGGTTAGATTTTCAAGTCGGATCAAAAGTTTGTATGATCTGCAAATATTTGTCTTGGAGCTTGGGTGTTTTCTATGTATGATATGTATGTTTTTACAAAAAAAAAGTATATAAATATTATATCAATTGTCTAGTACCCACAATACAAGATCTGCTTAGTTTGGGACTAGATGGCGTTGCATGTTAGATGTCGGGAATATTTATTTATTATTATCTGATGAAATAGGGTTCATAGAGTACAAAAATCGTGTTTATTTTCATATTTAAGGCGGGATTACAAATAATTAACAAAAATAAAACTATAAAATACAGCAATCCACCATGTTAAGTATAGTGATACCAAGGCTTCACAGAAAACCGATGTGAAACGTTCCCCATCCCCATCCTCCCCATCCCCCAGTGAATGCACTTGTGATGCCTCCGATGTTGCGGGTGTCAATTAGTGGCGGTTATCGCTTACCATTAGGCGATACGGCTAGTCAAAAATAATAAAGGGAAATATTTTTTTGGGAAATAGAACACAGTTATCTTAATTAATTATAAGTTTTAAGTACTCTTTGTTTTTAAGGATGCAGGTTGCAAAGAAGCTGATAAAATGTATTTTTATTATCTTAAGGTCGTAAATAACTGGAGATAAGATAGAATAGAATAGAAGAGAGATAAGATCACCATTGGTATTATTAATTTATGTAGGACAGTGTACTATTGAATTCAAGAAAGAAACATTTTTAATATGTAGCTTATTTACCCATCAAAGAAATAAACGTTGATTATAACAAAGACTTTTCACAAATAAAATAAATTACGGCCAACTTCGGTATAGAAATGAAACTAGCAATTTATAAATATATATAAAAAAATTCATAATCAATAAAAATACAAAAAGCAAAAGTGTGCGTCGGCCGGGAATCGAACCCGGATCAACTGCTTGGAAGGCAACTATGCTGACCATTACACCACCGACGCGGCTGTATGTATTTGCCAAAATAAATAATAGGTTACACCGCTGTTTATCAAGTAGTAACGGTATCTGAAAGTGACGACATCATAGCATTCGCTCGATAATTTCTTCGAAATATATTGTACGAAGAATAAAAAAAGGTACAGTAATAGATGTTTTGATAATATCTTCACATTTTTAGAACAATTTCATGGCGAATAGCTATTATGTTAATAAACATAATAATAAAGCGTTTTATTCGAACTTAAAATACATACATCTTAAACTATTGTACTAATACATCTCTACATATTTAACAAAATTTGCGTAAATGGTGCTTTTTAATGTGTTGTAAGTCCGTTTGCCAGTTGGCAAAGGCCTCGTCCAATCTATTCCATTCTCGTCTCTCTCTGGCCACTACTCCATGTTGTACCTGCAACCTGTCTGATATCGTCATCCCATCTTTTTCGTTGTCTACCTCTTTTCCTTATACCTTCCCTAGGATATCACGAATAGCTATTAAAAACCTATAATAATGCGCATTAGATTTAACTTTTTGTAGCCTACTTAAAAACATGACATGACATTTTTTTACGAAACGATTTGGAGAAATAGTTTTTATCCGGTTAGGGGATGAACATTTTTCTGTGTGCTTCCAGTTTCATGATCATCTCGCTCGCAATCCACTGCTGGACATATACCTTACACAATACACGTTACTTTTTTCAGTTTGGTCCATTAAAGTTGGAAATAAATAATATCCCTTAAAGTTGAGTTTCCGAGGATTCCGTGTAGATTTCGGTCGTCCATGGCTAACATTTACCGATCAAATTGCTGATGTTCTGAAAAAGAGTAATGTGAAGAGCACTAGGAACAGACGAGCATGCAGCGATTGATAAACATGGACGAAGCAAAAGAGGTGAGTCAGGACCATAATAAGTGGAGACCATGTATGTACGTAGGTAATAATTTAAAGGTGTGTGTGTGTGTCTTTGGTATTGCCAGATATACAAGGGATATAAATATACTTATAAATTTTACAGTAACCGGGCATCGAATCTGAAAACATTATTATTGTTCCTACTTCTTGTCAAAACATATTTATTTTTAGTTCTATTTTTAAACTATAATATATTTTTGTTATCACAAAATGATTGCACGAGTTAGATTACCGTTTGACGTCACACGCGGGCAAATAAATATCTTTACCCCTGTAATAAAGATAATGCTTTGCTTCCGCAATGAACCCTACATTCCCACAAAAGTCAGTGTTACGGAACCACGAGTTCTTTAAGAAATATTTCACATCTTAGGGATAGGGTTACGCGTTCATTCAAAAATCTAACGTAAGTAGTTGATATAGGGAACATATTCGTTAATTTTTTAATATTTTATCAAAACTTTTGAGTTTATACTTCATACAAAGGGTATAAAGTAGATTTTCATTTGCGATTCTTTTATTTGTCTGGGTTTTTACCCACCTGTCTTGTCAAATTTTAAATTACATTCCCTTTGATAAATTAATAAGAATTATTTTTTTACAAGAACATAGTAAATTTTTAAATTATGTAATATCTAGGAAACGGGAATTATTTAAGCCAATGCATTAGGTAGGTGTATACAGAAAATAATTGTTACGCAATTATTTTCTTTCTCCTTTTTCTTTCGTTTACACCCAGAGCATACGTATCATGGACATCTGCAACACAGAGGCGTCACAAGTGCGTTGCCGGCCTTTACGCGATGGAGAGGAGGATAAGGACGGGGGAGGGGTTAGGGTATGGGTCTCCAGTATCCTCACTCACTCAGTGAAACACAGCGCAAGCGCTGTTTCACATAACAGTTTTCTGTGAGGCCGTGGTCGAGCCGGCCCATTCACGCAAAAGCGTGGCTCTCCCGTTGTAAGTCAGGTCATTACAATAATAGACCTTTTATGGTAGGTAAACAAAATTGCTCAAGCCGTATATCATCACGCGACGACGAATAGGAGACGAAGACATAGTTATAAATAAATAACGAACAGAAAAAACGTATACTTCGGTTTCTTAGTTATAAATAGTATTGATTACAGCGTAGATAATGCAGTACAATAGTAAAAAACCTTTAGTCGTAAAAATTTGTTATACAATTCTCATATTACGCCATATTTCAAACACTTTATGACGTCGCTTCCTCCTTTTCATCGAAGTAACGGGTTCAGACATCTGGTATCAAGAAATAAAAGAAATTTTTAGAAAGTTTCGACGTAAAGTGTGACAGTGGTTGGTAAGCTGGAGGTCGAGGGTTCGAGTCCCATTCAGGACGAATAGCTGTGTTACGAGTATAATCATTTGTTGTGTTTGGGTATGATTTATTCATAACATTGAATGTGTTTAGAAATAAAAAATCGTGTTTTTTTCTTTTTTCATTTAAGAGGTTTTATTGCAAAAAAAGTAGTAAATGCAAAAAAATTGTTCGGTAGGTCCCAGGTTCCAGTCATCACACCTTTCTCCCTCATCGATCTAAGGTATCGATCAGACACAAAAACAAAAATGTTGGGCGAAGCGCAAGCTGAGTTTAGTAAGTAGGTTTCATATATTTTTTTTACACTTATTCTTAAAAGTTTTAGCTTTTTGAACTGACACACATACAAATATTAGAACGGATGATATAAAAACGGATGTATATATTATAGCCACCGGCACGTTACTTGAACAGATTTCGCCGTAGTAGGAGTTAATTCCCGCATAGTACACTTATATGCAACAAATCAAAATAAACAAATTTGTAACGCAATGGACTGAAGCTCCAATCGCTTGCTCGGAACGGTGCTACTACAATCCCCGCGTCCCTCTATCGACCAAAGACGATTATTGTACATCTAACGAATCTTGCCAAGGTACGTGCCGGTCTCTGTGCTTAATATGTGAAAGGAAACTTTTTTGCGAAAATTATGCGAAGTTAGGTGTATACACGCAGTTAAAGTTTTTATGAGTGCAGAAAGGTAAAAATATTTTATTGAATTTTGATCATAGGGCGACCATAAAGCTTAAATAACAGAAAACTCACAACAGGAATTTGTAGAGCAAGTGTGTGTGAAAGCGTCGGAAGAGGTCGTTCACGACGAACATTTAACTACCAAATCGGTAATTTCTGTATATTTATACGGATGTGTGAAAAGCACCATGATCCGACGAGTATACACGCAGAGATAGATGAATTTGGTAGAAGAGAAAGAGCCTCTGCTGTTGGGAAATAGGCGTTACTTTATATCATGTTATTATATTGTACAGTAATATTATATTGTACAGTACAAATAACATTCAGACACAAATGCATGATAACTTACTTTGAAAAACTGTTTTATGATGGTCGGAAGTATTTGCTATTGTCAAAAACATTTATATTTCTACAAAAAAAAAACAAAATTTTAGTAGGATAAGATTCTGATTAAAAATTTTTAATTTAAATCGCTCGATGGTGTCATGGCGTCGGTCAGTGACGTCTCGTCGCAGACGCGACGTTACCATTTGTCAACCAGTGTCTATTATAGCTCATATAAACAGTAAAGTGATCGTTGATAATATACGAACGCAACGGAGTGACCTTTATACATAAGTGACGTAACCTCTTGACATGGCGCTTTGCTTTATTTTATAGTTTTATTTTTATTAATAAAATGAAATAAATAAAAATAGCCTTTATTTCTTGTAGCCTGCTTTACACTTTTTTTTTAATAAAAAAATAATTAAATGATATCTGATCAAGTAGCATTATCGACAAACAGGTCAGGTTGTCTTCTGACATAGGCCTCCTCTAATTCACTCCACTTGTTTCGATCTAACGCAGTTGTTCTCCATCCATTTGGCAGATCGTCTTCCCATCTTTTTACCGGCCTTCCTCTATGTCTCTTCCCATACCTGGGATACCATTCTGTAACTTTTCTAGTCCATTTCTTTGCTTGTGATCTCAACATGTGCCCTGTCCATTTCCATTTCAATGACCTTGTTTTTGTTCCTATATCAGCCACCTTGGTTATTTCTCTAATTTTTGTAGCTTTCCATTTATCCTTTAGTCGTAGATCCAGCATACTTCTTTCCATGCCTCTTTGACACATTCTTAATTTTTTCACAATCTTTCGTGTGGATGGCCAGGCGAGATTATTTTTATTAATTAACTATTAATCTCGCTTTACAAATGAAAATAAATATGATTTTTATACTCTATGAACCCCATTCCATCAGATAAATACATAATTGTTAGTGGTTCTTGGTTACTGTCATCATGCCTATTCTTTGTTCTGCTTAGGAATCGAACGATACGACCTCTACTCCAGCAGTCTAAATAAATAACCACTAGACGATATAAGAGGCGCACGTAGCCCAGTTGCCCTCGGTGATTAGAAACAATCACCGAGGGTAAGCAATGACGGCGCAGTCAGTACCTGGATGGATGACTGCTGGTGGCATGTTACCATGAGCGTCTCCGTTATTCGGAGGTCACGTTAAGCAGCCGGTCCCGGTTGTTATCATAGGATAACAGTCGTGAAGCTTAGTTAGAGGCATTTGGGCGGCTTGAAAACATCCAACTGTAAGATTACGTAGCCACAACATTGTCTTGCCAGTCCCCAACCCGCACTTGGCCAGCGTGGGGACGTATGGCCTTAACCCTCTCCTGAGAGGACACCCGAGCCCAGCAGTGGGACATTATGGGTTCTTGATGATGATCGATGACGAGACGAAATAAGTCTTTTCATTTTTTAGAACAATAAAGTGATCCAACCCACATTTTAGTCATCCATTCCTTAAAAAACCTCAATATTAACTCAAAACTTACTAGTCACACAAAAATAACTCAAATATTATAATCTAAGCCGTCCCATTATCACTTAGTTTGAAGTAAGTTTATCTCTCGAGACCTTTTAACATTCCCTACTTGTCTGCCAAGTCTCAAAGTACGGCACCTTTGATAGCTGACGGGGTCGTGATAAAAGAGACCCTCCCCTGGACTTCGCAATTATCTTTATGCGGGTGATCATTCGCGTCTTATGTGAGATAGGTTGAAGCAGTTTAGATTTTGTAGAACTTATATTCTATGTGCTTTCGAATAGACTTGAATTTATACCGTGGGAGAGCCACGCTTCGGCATGAATGGGCCCGCTCGACCGGAGTGATACCACGGCCTCACAGAAAACCGGTGTCAAACAGCGCTTACGCTGTGTTTCATCGAGTGAGTGAGGATACCGGAGGCCCATACCCCAATCCAACGCCCCCTATCCCCCTCACCATCCCCTTTCCCCCCAGGCCGCCATAGTGTGGGTCACCATACTGCATTGTTCTTTTTCGCATTGAGGATGGTGACCACCACTCTTGCATTCTGCTCATGCTTTCCATCAGGCAGGGCAGAGTCATTTTGGCAGCTTAAATATAAAAAAAAAAAGACTGTTGCTCTAATGTTCTGCGATATTGTCTACTAAGTCAAAGACCCTCAGATTAAATCCCAGGACAATATAACAGAACAGGAAAGGATCTTCGATTTATAGAGGACAGGACAAAGACGTGATTATATGAATATTTTAAAACACGCATATCCAGAAACCACTTAATCAATATAAATTATATTTGAGTATAAGGAAGCTCATGTATCTTGAAAGTCTACAGGCTGTGTAACATTACGATCAATAGAAATATGTTGAAAAGCGGGGAATATTTGTGCTTTCGGAGGGACCAATACGAGGGATTTTTATCGTATTTTATATTTTTTTAAGTAAAGGTAATAAATATACAACAGCATACCTATAAAAGTTCAAATTATATTGGTAAATTAAATAAAATTATACAGAAATCGACCGGTCTTTGATATCAAGTCATTATAATTTGTTTAAATAACTTCGTGACCCGTCCCGTGCCAGTATGATGTATCTACACAATCTATATCTAGCTGGCTACCATTCGTATGTAATTTACGGCCATTTCTATACATATTTTATATTTCTGCTTAATAGGTTCAAACCTTAAACAATATCACTAAGCATTTTAATAAAATCAACAGCTTGCATACTGTTCCTTGACCTTTCATGTCATACTAACACTATTGTACATGAAGTTTTTGAAAGTGTGTTTTAAAAGAAGTGAAGAATTAAAAAGTGTTTGAGTTCCTTTGCCAGTATTCTTCTCATAAGACTCGACGAAAGTTATCGCAACTGGAAGTTATAGATCAACACAGACGGGCAGTAGATTCTTATAGTTTTCACCTAATTTACCTTGATCATCCAGTACTAATGCTGTGGAGTATGTTTGTGTCGATCTATGCTTCTTAACTGCAGCTTCAATTTAACGTTCATATATGTCACTAAGTGTTTTAATTGGGATTCGTTTTTGACATCGACTTTTTATATTTTTACATTAAAGTAATTACATAACACTCAAAATAAAAGTTTTTAAAATTTGTCTGCAATTGTGCTCGTTAATTTTAGAAGTAGCTAAGCCGAATTAGATGGTGTTTCCTGTTATCCACTGGTTGTAAACTTCGCTAAACAGTTAGTTTATTTTTATTCGATTGACAAATAAAAGTACAAATAAAAGTAATATAAGTTTAAAGAAACACCGATCGATAATATATTTTGGGGTTGCAAACGAGAAGAAAGCTTATCTAATTTAAGGAAGTAATTATTCTATCCATCTTTACCTGCAACTCTACAGAGATTCACAATAAGCGTTACCGAACCCTCAAGTTTTTACGGACTGAAAGCGAAGCTAGCAAATAAACTCCTATACAAAGAACTATTCCCGAAGGATAGAACAGTAACTCCCACGCTAAAATAAGTTATAAAATTGAACCGACACATTTTTTCCCAACTTTATGAGCCTAAGGTAACAAAAAGGTATTTCCCTAAATTAGCAACATGTGTCGAAATTGAAATTTAGTTACCCATTATGTTATTTTCAAACCGTAATTTGCAAAAGGTAAGAAAAAGTCGCACAAAACAAAATAAATTAATAAAATAATTTGCAAGTTCTTTAAAATATAATAACACTGCCTTGCCAATAAATAGTGTACAATTGCAGTTTTTTTAACATCAAAGAAAATGACCGCTAATGAGGCAATAGTATTTTTTTCATTTTTGTCCGCCAGATGTTTTGGCTACTTAATATTGAATACAGAAAGTGAGGATGAGTATTGTTTTAGCGGCTTCTATGTTTACAGGACGGACAAATAGCAGCGAGCTGGACCCTTCTTTATTGCTATTACAGTCTTTGAACTTAGACTCTACCTACCTTAATTCTTTTATCTAATATATAATTTTATCTAATTGTCACAGAAATATCTTCGGACTGAGGCCCAATGATGCAAAAGCATTACAAGGCCGCCATGGTGTCGCTCATCATGCTGCATTGTTGCATTGTCGGTATTCCCAGTTATTGTGGTGCCACCACTCTTGGATTCTGCGTATGCTTTCCACCAGGCAGTGAATAGTCAGTTTGGCAGACCCATAAATAAATAAAACAAATTCTTAAATTATCGTATCAATATTATATACATTTGTGTCTATAGTTGATAGAATCATTTGGTAGCGCAAGCAAAGCAGAAGTCAACAATTAACTGAACATTCAAAATGGCCGAACTTGTCAACATAAGTGAGAGACATATGTACCAACATAACGCCACAAAAAAATCGAAATTCGAATATACGTAACCCGCGAAAATTCGAAATTCGCGATACTTTATGAATACACTACATTCATAGCAACATAATCACATAAAAATATTCTAATTAACTGCCCCGGTGTTGCATTGCTAGCGTACGTGACTGCGGTGCTTGAGGTCTCGGGTTCGGTTCCCGTGTCGAATGTTAGTATGGTCTACATTTCTACAAATATTTGTTTCGGAGTTTTTTTTTTACTATGTATAAAATGTATTTACTTGCAAACTAAAAGTATATATGAGTATCTACATCACTTATCTAAACCTATAATACAATCTGTGCTTAGTTTGGGACTATATGACACTGTTTGTTAGATGTCAAAGAATATTTATTTATCAATTTTAATGGAACTAATTACTGTCACTATTGCTCAAGTAGTTAGGCCCCTACGCCGTCTGTACGGACAGACCGGCGCAAAACTAAGTTCCTTTCTTGAAAAGTCCAACCAGGACACTTCTGTACTGGCTACCGTGGGAGAGCCACGCTTCGGGATGTATAGGCCAGCTCGACTGGAGTTATACCACGGCCTCACAGGAAACTGGTGTGAAACAGCGTTTGCGCTGTGTCTCACCGAGTGAGTGAGGATACCGAAGGCCCATACCCCAATCCCTGCCCCCCATCCTCCTCCCCATCCCCCCGAAAGGCCGGCAACGCACTAGTGACTCCTCTGGTGTTGCAGATGCAAATTAGGCGATACGTTACCATAGAAAATACTATAAATGATCAATAAATTTACAAACAAAAAGAATTATAATTTATTATTACAAATCGATCGAAAACGTTGACTAGCTTCTAAAAATACTGGTACGGCTTTGCTTTTGTTTTCTTTAACTTTACGGGTGCACTCTTTGCTTCAGATTCCAGGCTTTGACTATTGAAATAAAAATAAAAAAGTTACCGCCAAATTAAAAAAAATAGAATATTAATCGATACAAAATGTTTAATCGTGTGGCTAGTTGCACAAAAATAAATGTTAAGTCTGGATATTTTTTATATAACTACGTTTTTTTTGACGGGGGAAAATCCTCATGGATGTCCTCCGCCCTGGGGAGAGGGGTCTGTCGGACTTTTACTGACTAAAACCCCCCCGGTGTTTCGTCTCTCACCTACGCCAGGGATCACGGAAACTTAAAAGACACCCGCAATCCCCGACTGGTTCATATAACTACCTGATTTAAATATATAACAAAAGGTTGCGAATCCAATGCAACGGTAGTATTGTATTGCAGTAACATAAACGAGCGTAAATCTGAGGTGTATAGCTAGTTTAAATGGTCCATTGTCGGAATCAATCTTTGTTCAGGGTTGACGCAAACGAGATAAAATTTAAGGCAATTCTTTGTTTTGTGATCTTACAATTTAATAGACATTCTCAGGGCTTCAATTTAATACTCTAAGAAGATCTAGAAACAACTTTTTTTTTTGTGAAATAGTGGGCAAACGAGCATACGTATCGCCTGATGGTAAGCGATTACCGCCGCTCATGGACACACGTAACACCAGAGGCATCACAAGTGCATTGCCGGCCTTGGGGGATGGGGAGGGGGGATAAAGGGAAGGGTTTGGATTATGGGCCTCCGGTATCCTCACTCACTCGGTGAATCACAGCGCAGGCGCTATTTCACACCGGTTTTCTGTGAGGCCGTGGTATCTCTCTGGTCGAGCCGGCCCATGCATGCCGAAGCGTGGCTCTCCCACGGTCAATTGGAATAAAAAAGTTTCAAAAACGCTACAACTTAAATCAAATAGATTTAAGTTGTAGCGTTTCGTGGATTACTTTTAAGGTCATATCTATCAATCACGTTACTCCTGTAATATCCTATGCTCTCCTAGAACTTTTCAGCTGCAGCGGCTGTGGCATGTCCACTACTATTTCTAACACTAAATCCGTTAGGCTGTGAGATCACATCAGGTAAAGCAATCCTGTAAAAAAATGCAATCGTTCCTGTAAGTGACAACCCTATAGAAGTGTACCTTGAACTATAAAAGTGTTCGATTACCGCCTTACAAGAAATTAAATGTATTGCTAACTTAGTTCGAGGTTTTCAATTATATACCGGCTATTTTGTGTTGTTGATGTTATCAATGTTATTTAATAATTTATTTATTTTATTGGCTTATATATCTACTTTTGTATAAAAAAAAGTTTTGTGCCGATTGAGTTCTGATTCCCTCGATTAGAAGACGGGTTTTTACTTAGTTTTTTAGTTTGTTTAGTTACTTATTTAGTCGCATTACATAGTTAGTAGTTATTTAATCAATAAATAAATAAATATTTCGGACATCTTACACGCAACGCCATCTAGTCCCAAGCTAAGCAGAGCTTGTATTATGGGTACTAGACAACTGATACAAATACATGTATACTTTTTTTTGTAAATACATACATATAATACATAGAAAACACCCAAACTTCTAAACAAATATTTGCAGATCATACAAACATTTGATCTGACCCGGGAATCGAACCCGAGACCTCAAACATAGCAGTCGCATACGCTCCCACTGCGCCATCAAGGCATCAATATAAGCGTTATAGTGTTTACTGCCTCGTTGATCTAGTGGTTAGCGTAAGCGACTGCAGATCAAGAGGTCTCGGGTTCGATAACCAAATCGAAATGCTGTTGGGTTTTTCTTACAAGAAATTCTTCATAGAAGCCCGGAGTATGGAATATGGCAGTGTTACTCGCCCGTGCCTCGGAGATCACGCTAAGCTGTCGGTCCTGGTTGTCATGAACATCTATCGCAATCGTTATTAGGATGTCAGTGCCCTCAAATATGTAAACAACGAATTCAGCCTTCGAATTCAGTTCACCCTCAGGGTTGCGGAGGTCCGATGCCAGTCGCTCCGTGTTACTGATATGCAGGTAAAACCGGTTGAACTAGTAGCCGACCCCAAACCTTGGGAATAATAAAAGGCTAGGAAGATGATGATAAGTGTTATAGTGTTCCTAGGAAAAGAGTGGCGGGGTAAAGCTGGTATGTAATAATGACCACCACCACCACTCCTCTATCCTCAAACTAGACAAAGCCTGTATTAACGCAATCATGAACCTTGTAAACACATTTGTATGTATGTAACACAATCACACGAGCGACTCTTCTTAATAATCTAAATTGCAGAAATGGCTAGAACGATTTTCGTGAAATTTTGTATGCAGGGGTCTTCAGGGACGATAATGTGAAGTTTGTTCTCTTAGTTGCCTCTTACCGGGGATGATCGATGATAGAATAACATTGGTTTTGCTATCGATTCAAAAGTATCGATGTACGAAAAGCATCGAATTAAAAGTATTGATGTACAATAAACATCGACAGAAAAAACATCGATGTTTATATGTTTACAGAACTGACAAAAGCAAAAAAAACACAACATTGCGTCGATTTATCAATGACAATGTAACCGAAGTCAAAATCTCAACGTCAAAACATCGTTATATCGATATAATCAATGTCAAAACATCGATGTTTTCTCAATATCGATGATCCCTACCTCTTACGACACACATGGGATGAATAGAGACGGTGAAACTTTGTATCTCTCTCTACTCTCACCATACAGATAATAGCTCTCCCGCGATAAACTCATACTTGTATTATTAATTCGAAAGTAACTCTGTCTATTACACTTTTGCGGCTAATACGCTGAATCGATTTGCTTTAAATTAACAATAGAGGTCCTTTGATTCTTCAATAAAAACATAGATTACTTTCTGCTGCGATAACCGCTATACATACAGACAGAGCCGCGTTCAAAGGGAAGTAAATAAATAAACCAATGTACTGATATAACTTTCTCAACCTCAATATTCCAGAAAAGCAATGGAGTATTTCGTCTGGGCGAACAATGTCAACAGCCAATCTCGTCCGGAACACTCGAGGTACTTGTGCGAAGCCCATTAGCCCAACAGTGGCGTAGCCCCAAGGCGTCGCACTTTTATGACCACTTTCACGGTACAGGTCAAGTGAAGCAAATTTTCCTTTTAAACCAATTGTTGGGTGACGTTCTCATATCAGTACATAAGTGAAGTTATAAGTTCAAAGAATTTATTGGTAGTTTATGCATGTTCGATCCGTTTAAAGGTTGGTGAGAATAGAGATATTCAGTGTATCTATATGTAGACTATTTGGAGCAAAAAATTGTCTACATAAAGAGGGGCAAATGAGCAAATAGGTTTATTGATGGTAAGTGACAATCGTCGTCCATGGATACCTGCAAATCAATAGCCACAAGTACTTTGCTCGTCCTTGTGATCCCGGCTACTTTCCTTATTCATTAAAAGCAATATAATTGCTATGTATGTAATATGAATCTCAGAAACGGCTCTAAAGATTTTAATGAAATTAAGTATGTAGCGGGTTTCGGGGGCAAAAATAGATATAAATAGATCTTTGTCCCTCAATACATTTATTTACAATTATGCATGCGACCGCCATCGAGAGGTCTCGGGTTTAAATCCCGGGTCAGGCCAAAAGTCTTATTGTATTTTTCTGATAATAGAAATATTTAATAACAGCTCGTAGTTTGGAAGATCGGGTCTCAATCCCCGTGCCACGGAGAGCAGGTAAAACTGTCGGTCCTGTGCCTTATCTCTCCCCGGACGTGTCGGTAAACCGCCTCATCGGATTATGAGAGAGAGGGAACGAAGAGTGCACCTGTGTTTGCACGGACACACTTGTGTACTATAAAATCTCCTGTTTAGTTGGCAAAACATCAGACATCATCATATAACCATTGTCTAGTCTGGGTCTAGTGCAATGTAAAATTCCTCATGAAAGTTGCTAAAACGACATATCTATACTATTATTATAAAGCTGAAGAATTTAATTGAAAAAAAATGTTTTACTGTTAGATAGCCTATTTATCTGAGAAGACTATAAGCTATAGCCCATCACGCTAAGACCAAAAGGAACGGAGTATCAATAAATTTTTGGAAATAGCCTTTTGAGAGCTTCCACTGTGTCCATTGAAAAATATAATAATTATGAAGGTACAAATATAGTATTGTTGTGATTAATCCTTTTATTTTGTATTACTGTACAATATGGTGTAGTGTAGTGGTTAAAGCAATCACTTCGCCGTTTCGTACTACGCTGTGTTGTAGGTTCGGTCCTCATATGAGACAAGTGTGATTCGACAGTCCTGTTCCTTGTGTATATAGATTTTTTAATAATTAAAACTGTAACATACAGACAGATAAAGTACTTTCCAATTTATAAAATTGAGTTTGGATATGGATTGTCATTATTATGTAGATGACTTTCTAAGTTCAATGCTCTTATCTATACTTTCAAAGTTCTCACAGATCATTATGAAGTACCATCGCCATATTCGTTAACATTTACAGATGTTTTTTTTTTATTCAAATGGTCAGTTACCATAGGAGATGACACCTTAATCGGTACCGGTAGCTGTTTGGCTAGTTTCTCTAGTAGAAATCTTCTTTAGAACATAATTGGTTTGTTCCTGTTGTACGTTTAAAGAATTAAATAACCAGGATTTATAACAAGCAAAAGAAAAGTTAGTGTAAATTACATAGATTTTTCGGAATATGTTTTAAACACCGGTTGGTTCAGAATGAACTGATGTTAGTTAATGTTTTCAAGATTCTTTACCCATATTGTAAAAACGGGATCCTGTTACTAAGAATCCGATGTCTGTCTGTCACGCCGCCCTCATGAACAATGACAGTTTCACAGTGATAATGTTCACAGATGACGTATTTCTGTTGCCGCTATAACAATAAATACAAAAACAGAGTTTAATATATAATAAAGGTTCCCATTTAACAAACATTATTTTATTGCCGTTTTTTTGCTCAATAGGTACGAAACCATTTTTGCTCGAGTCCCATCTCTTTATGGCTCTCTTTTGATGGCAAATATGAACCTGCCAAAACACTCTACTCTGTCTGACGAAAAAAATGAGCAGAAAACAAGAGCAGTGGTCACCACACTCACTGCGAATGCAGACAACGCAACAATGCAGTATAGTAACCCATACTTTGGAGTCTTATTAATATGTTACTGTATACGAAAGACTACAGTACGAAAATTGTCGCTTGAGGTTGGTGTTCTGAGTTGGTCGTCGGTAGTGCCCCGGCTTTATTTTTTTGTTTTTTTTTACGTGTGATACCCCCCTCGGGCCTTCACCCCACCGGGGTTTGCGGCGGGGCGGTGTGTCGGAATCGAACCGACTAAAACCACACGGTGTGCCACTCTGCGCCTGAGACGGGAGAGACCCGGGAACCGCTTTCTTACGACATCCGAACTCCTCCCAGAGTAGTGCCCTGGCTAAGCCAACCATTTCGTACTGCATTCAGCGTGGATGATCTGAAGATAAAATGACCAGAAGATTCTTGACCCGAGTGGGTGTTTTTAGAACAGGTACTGAACGGGCCGTCGTTGCTTACCCTCGGTGATAGTTTCTAATCAACAAGTGCAAATGGGCTATGAGCGCCTCTTGATATTATTATAATTTTTTTTAATAATTATAAATTTAAATAAATATGAAAACTCCTACGCATCAGGTTGAAGTTATCAATTTACTGACGTTTAACGATTATACTGGCAGGTGTGCAGCACTTAATCGATTAATCATTCGCCGAAAATGCCTTACATCATTTTGGAAAAGAGCTGATACTCTTATACTGCTGGACTGATATTAACCAAACATAGCTAAGAACCACCGTAGGGAAACTGACTTTCAACGTATCGAAATCGTCTATTCGTTTAAGAGCTACGATGCGAGAGACAGACACACACAGAGAGAGACAGACAGACATCGATATCAAACCTATATCACACTTTTAGCGTCGGTGAAAAAAGGAACTCAGAGAAAACATGGTAGGTACTTAACTAAGAGAATAAAGTAAAAAAAAACTATTGTGTACATTAGTTTAGTATATTAAATGAATGACTATGAACAAATGAGACCCTTAATGACCCTCATCGCTAAAAGCACCGGTCTATAGGCAAACTTTGGACGGAGAGATGACTTGATTCCAATATTTCTAATGAAGTATTTTAGAATAACGTGTACGATTATAACTGGACTTCAGACTTATCTATAGCTGAAGAGTTTGTTTGTTTGTTTGAACGCGCTAATCTCAGAAACTGCTGGTCCAATTTGAACAATTCTTTAAGTGTTAGAGGGCCCATTTATTAAGGAAGGCTATAGGCTATATATCATCACGCTAAGATCAATACAAGCGCAGCACCGTTGAGGAATGTTAAAGAAATGGGGATTTTTTACGCTACGAGGAATAGGAGACGTATATAGCGTTACGTGGGACAGCGAGTATGTAAACTTTTGCTTAATACTTTTTGATTTTGGTCGGTTGTCTGTTTTTGTACCTAAAAAATTCAATAAAATATGCCGCAAAACGGATATGCTCCAGAAGTTCCTAAAATCCACGCTTCGGCATGAATGGGTTTGCTCGACCGGAGTGATACCACGTTCTAACAGAAAACCTTTGGTGTTGCGGGTGTCTATGGGCGGCGGTAATTGCTTACTATCAGGCGATTAGTCGGCTCGTTGGCTTAATTTTCCTTAAAAATAAGAATCTAAAATGTCCAAATAAAAAAAATTAAGTTCTAAAATTTAAAAACAAAGTGCAAATTCGAATAAAGAACAGCTAAAGAATACGACATAACAGGTTCTCTGACATTGCCCACTTCCGAATCGTTTCCGCCACCTATGCACCTTAGAAAATTTTCTACAACATATGAAATTGAACCTTAACTCACCTAGATATAGTTCAGATTCACAGTTCCTTGTCAGGTAAGATCATTACTGTGCATCATAACACGTGCAAACGTCAAATGTATTGCAAATTTGAACTCTAGCCCACAGTGTGTAAGACATTATATCGTTTGAGTTTAGTGCACTGGCGCCACAGTTGAATCATTTGTGATTTCCGATTCTGTGATTTGTGAAATAACTGTTTTGTTACGACCTAATGTCATTGTCTGTCTGTCTCTTTCTTAAAGAGATTGTGTAAAGAGGATGAATGTATTATTGCATGTTTAAAAGACTGCCTTGTAAATACCCAGTGTCATAAGTTTACTGGTTTTGCGATCAAAATTTAGTTTCCATTTTGATACAAAATTTGTTAAATTATTATCAGACTTTCCTGTTAGTTCAGTTCAGTGTCAGAACTTCAAAATGACTAACTATAATTTTTTTACAAATACTTGCCAATCTGTTACAGATCCTGGGGGACTCCCTCAAAAGACTTTTATTGTACGATTGGCGTAGTGATTTAAGCGGTCGCCACGTCGCTTTTTACTGCATCAAGTGTTGTGTGTTTAAATCCTACATGAGATAAACTTTTGTGTAATCTACAAATTTTTTAGGAGTCTAGGTTTTTTTGTGCCTGTTTCATGTATAACTGCCTCGATGGTAGTGTATGCGATTGCTGTGTTTGTGGAGTCGAGTTAGATTCCCGGGTCGGAGCAAATGTTTGTAAGATCTACAAATATTTGTGTCGGAGTTTGGGTATTTCCCACGTATGATATTGTATTTACAGAAGAAAAATAACATATGTATTTATATCAGTTGTCTAGTAACCATAACACAAGCTCTGCTTGCTGCTATTGCCTTGGCAAAATAATTTTTTTTTTTATTTACTACAAATTAACATAAATTGTATACAAACATTTCGGGAAGCGAACCCAAGACCTCAAGCGCAGCAGTCGCATGAGCTTCCACCATGCCAGTTGGAGCTCCAAATAATTCTACAGACACGACATTTCTATACAATTATACTGTTTGTTTGCTTAGATCTTTTAAACTACTCAACGGATTTCAATGCGGTTTTCAGTTATAGATAGAGTAATTCAAGAGTAAGGTTTATAATTCTAACTGGCCGAGCTTCGCGGTACAAAAACAACGGTGGTTAACGCCTAACAAAAATCCTACGTAAAAAAATCCCATGACCGTCTCCTGGTTCTAAACTACTTCCCGACCAATTTTCAGTCAAATCGATTCAGCCGTTCTTGAGTTTCATTTCTCGACTTTCTTTCATATATGTAGATACTTACTTAGTATAGTAAATACGAGAATTTGAAAGATTTCCATGTGAAGCCAGATCGGGTTGCCAATGCAACCTAGGTAAACACCAAACGGAAGATAAAATCATCAAAAATTACGATTTGTACTAACATGACCGATTGCATATCTAGTGTATGTCAATATTTTACTTGTTATCTGTGTAAGGTTATCATTGTAAGCCATTTTGAATGTTAAAACCTTTAGAAATTTGATAAAATATGATTGGTTCTTCTCCTTTGATATTACAGTAACAATTTTATCTTTTCGATTTCATATTTCACGTTTGGAGACTTATTATTTATGTGGAGTATCACCACCTTCATACCGTAGGTATCATGAGAACCGATAAAGTAAATCACGTGGAAAAAACACCTTTGAGGGATGGGGAGAAGGCATGGGGGGAGGGGCACGGGCGCACAAACAAACACAGCGCAAGCGCTGTTTCACACCGGTTTTCTACCAGGCTTTAGTATCGTTCCGGTCAAGCTATGCCATTTCTGTCATTTAAAACAAACAAAACAACAACAACCCATAATGTCCCACTGCTGGGCTCGGGTCTCCTCTCAGGAGAGGGTTAAGGCCATACGTCCCTACGCTGGCCAAGTGCGTGTTGGGGACTGGCAAGAATACGTTGTGGCTACGTAAATCTTGCCGTTGGATGTTTTTAAGCCGCCCGAAGGCCTCCAACTAAGCTTCACGACTGTTATCGTATGATAACACCCGGGACCGACTGCTTAACGTGACCTCCGAATCACGGAGACGCTCATGGTAACATGCCACCAGCGGTCACCCATCCAGGTACTGACCGCGCCATCGTTGCTTACCCTCGATGATTGTTTCTAATCACCGAGTGCAACTGGGCTATGAGCGCCTTCTGTCATTTATCCTAGTCCATTTCTCTGCCACGGATTTTAATAAACTTTACAAATATACTTGCAAATAAATAGAATGATTCAAGAGAGAGGTTTAAATGTGTGTATACATGCATATCGAGTTGAGGAGGGGGAGGCATGTTGAGGAAATCTGAGCATATCAAGATTCTTGTACGAAGTCGGGACGGCTCGACGGTACTATTTTATAATAATTATGGGATTTTGGTGTGTAATTTTATGAAAATTCGGTCTCTACCATTCAATTATCTTGTATTGACCAGCTGACACATGCTACTTCGTGTGTATCTCTTTTTAATCAGTTCCTATTGGTCTAAACATGAATTTAACTATCTTATGCACGCTTGCAAAAAACACATTAAAAAAAAATACAACGTGTAAATTGGTTGGATAGTTAATCGTGAGCAAAACCGATTTAATAAATTAGACATTGTGATAGGAAAAATAAATGATTCTCAATTAAGTTTGTTATTTACTAATATTTACCCGAACACAGCAATTTAAAAATCTTCCACGCACAGGATAAAATCTTAGAAACAGTACGAAACCAAAAAATAAATACAATTGTACATTAATACTAATGAATCATTTTGTTAAAATAGACTCAACCCATGTTTTGTGGTTTATTTAATACATCCATTAGAATTCTCAAAGCCTACTTGTTACATTTAAACTAATATTATAAATAAGTACCGTGGGAGAGCAACGCTTTGGCGCGAATATGCCGGCTCGACCGGAGTGATACCACACACAGGCTTCACAGAAAACCGGTGTGAAATAATGCTTGTGTTGTGTTTCACCGAGTGAGTGAAAATACCGGAGGCCCACACTCCAACCCCTCCCCCCTGTACCTCATCCCTCTCCCAATCCCTTAAAGGCCGGCAACGCACTTGTGACGTCTCTGGTGTAGCGGGTGTCTTTGGGCGGTCTTTGTTTGCCATCTTTGCCATAAAAAAAATAGGCAAAGTTTGTAAGGTTGTATGGGGTAAGCTCTGAATCTACTGAAACGATTTTGATAATTCTTCCTACCTGTAGAAAGACACATTATTTGTGAGTGTCATAGGCTAGCCAGACATAGGTATGTTAACCCGAAAAATTATGAAAGTTTAAAGTTTTAAAGTTAAGTTTATTACTTTAAAAGTCAGAAATACCAACAAAATAACTACGATAACGAAGTTGCGGGCAATAACTAGTTATAATATTGAACTTGTAAGCTTTAAAGGGCAATTGGAGTGTCCCTGTGACTTCAAGTAACTGCTGTTTTCTGCAAACTAAATGCCATGCGAACGGAATGCGCAGCTTTCTTCAAAACCAGAACTGAAGTAAACTAATTGGTTTAAACTAACTGCACTGAATTAAGTTATATGATTTCCAATGTGTCAATTGAAGTTGATTTTTGTTCACTACAGTTCTCCCTATTTAATTATTACATGGAATGAAGCTTCCGCTGTTTGCTCGCTTAGATCTATTTACCTACTCTACCTATTTTAATGCAGTTCCCAGCAATAGATAGAGTAATTCAAGAGGAAGGTTTCTATATGTATAATACATGCAAATTATTATAAAACCGTGAATTTATTAAAGACTGCCGTACGAAGTCAGGTCGGGTTACTAAAGGTCAATAAATGCGTCCAGTTCATTTTACTGAAAATGTTATAAGATATGAAATATTCTAAAACTTATCTTAGGTCACACTTAACTCATATCACACGCATCAGCAGTTATATAATCTTCTCCTAGATAGGTATAGGCCTGTCTTTAAAAGGGACATTTAACTAAAACTAAGTTCAACTAAGCCATATTATTTTCGGATACGAAGAAAAAAGAATTCTGTCCAGTCCTGTCGGAAAATGATTACGGGTCTAAACAGGACTAACCTTGTTAGGACCGTCTCTCCGCTTGATACTGCTGTCAAACAAATCAAGCACAAAAAACAGCTTAAAAATGGGTTGAAAAAGCAAATTAGCTTAAAAACTATCTATCCAGCTATCCCTTGTCTTAAACTCTTGATTGTCTCTCTTGCAAGTTGTGTTTTATCTTTTACTTCAATGCCTTCTGTCTCAATTTCATTGAGAATTGGAACTAAATTAGATCTATCTGTTAGTAGGTCAATGGCGTCAGATTTATTAGTAGCAACAGGAAAACTCAAGTACATCGAACTGATGTATTGAAATATTTTTGTGCCTACAAATATTGTCACGCGTCATGTACCTACCAAAACTTAAAACACAAACAAAATTCAACTATAACCCCACGAATATAAAGTTAAAAATCAAGTAAATTTGTAAATTTAGAAATACTGCTCATTACATTTTCATTTGGATACATGCCATCCTAGATCCAAACAGTAACACATTTAAATAGTAGACAAAATATTCTAAGAAATATTATTATGTATGAGTATAGTACTTATGAAGTACAATAATAGTTAATATTACAAAAATAATAATGAATCACACTGTCAGATGAAACTAAAAGAAGCCAAGGACTTTAAGTGATACAAACATTAATTAAGGTTATGATATAAACGAAACGAATGCTAACAGAAAGCTCTATGCGATGCATACAGTTTATTTTTTCATTCATACAATATGACAAATACATTCGTCCGACTTACTAACACAGATAAGAAAGAAAAAAATTGCCAAAAGGTAACCTTAAGTGAAGAGAATAAAGTCGGATATTCAACGCAAGCTTTTGATAATCTTGCGCATGGGGTTATAGTAAACACCAACGCCGGCGCAGCGTCAGTCAGTCACTCGTTGATCGATGCTGTGAACGGGCGTTAGTTGGAACGTACGCGCATGTCTATTCGCGCCAGCGAACGAAATACGAATTTCGAAAAATAACTCTAGTGTCCCCCAAGGTATTATTCTAGGGCCTGTGTTTTAAATACATATCAAATACGAAAAAATATTCATTATTAAGTGGTTTAAGTGCAAGTGTTTCGTGGTCCATTGTACAGATGCTGATATGCATGGTAAGTTTGATTTGGAAATTCTTACACACTGTGCGTTTCAATGAGTCCCATTGTTTAGACACGGTCTTTTTTATTCTCATTTGTATAAACACTTTCATCCGTGTTGCTTATTTTCTAGTTTATCAGAGTTCTAATTAAAGTGCTCTGTAGTAAAATGGATGTCGTAAAAGTTTTTTTAATGTTTTAGCTTCGAATGTAAATTTTATCGTTAGAAGTTCAGTAAACTAAGTTTATATAGTAGTTCGTTTATAGAGAAAACGTAGGTTGTAGCAATAACTTTGTTTATAATATCGCTGACTTGGATTCTTTAGTTGATCAAGTAATTGAACGGCTGTAGCTAGTTCCTTGATATATTCATCGATACTGCAACAAATTGGATTGGATGGAGTCTTTATTAAATGTAGGAAGTGTTAGTATTCGTGTCAAGCATTTGATATTGTAATAAACGAGAATGGAGAGAGTGGATATTCTTTTTGTTTTCTTTTGATGTGAAACCAAATTTCTAAACCATTATTTTTAGTTTATAAAAATTTTTATGGTTATGAAACAGCGGATTAGTGGTTCTTTGCTTGTAAGTACTTAATCTTACATACATACTGATATGTTGATTCTAAAAAAAATCGTGGTTCTCTATCGGTGTTAAGTTCTTATCTATACAAATAAATAAAATTGGAGTGTCTGTTTCTAATATTAAAATAACCGCTTTTCATATGTAAAGATGGTATATATACCAAAATATTTAGTTTTAAAAATTTTTGTCTGTTCTGTTCGGGTAACCCCTGGAACGGTCGGACCAATTTCGACGAGACTTTCACTGGCAGATAGCTAATGAAATAAGGAGTAACTGAGGGTACTTGTTTCAGACTAGTTACGCCCTGTGTCTAGTACCGCGGGGCTCAGCTAGTCTTAGGTAAATTTTGTAGCCTGCGGTTTCTATCAAGAGAAATAGAAATTTAGTAATGTTCATTTAAATTTGCATTGGAAATGACTAATATACGTAACTTTTCTTTATAATAGGTACTTCACGGTAACACTTAAATAACCCGTTACTGATAACAAGGTTTCCTTATTTCATTTAGTGAGAAAACGTTTTCTTTGTTATCATTTACGTTATTTTTTTTCCAATTCACGTCCTCGGTGGTGTAGAAGTCTCGAGTTCTACTTTATTCTGAAGTCTCGGAACGGACCAAATATTTGACCTGTTCATATTTGGTTCATAGTTAGGATATTATCTATGTGTAATATGTATTTATTTACAAAAAAAGGTATATATGTAGTAATATCAGTTGTCTAGTACTCATACTACGAACTCTGCTTAGCTTGAAACTAAATGGTGGTGTGTGTTAAATGTACAAAATATTGCTAATGTTTCTCAAACGACGTATTACTCATGAATTGTTTCAAAAATTGTTTACAAACATTACGGTAATATTGTTTGTTTACCACTTACAACAATCTTAATTATAATTTGTCAAGAGAAGTTGTCATTACCATTAGCGTTTGCATCGTGTGTTGTAATTATTTGTCGGGTTGTCATTATTCCTGGATATTTATCATTATTTTTCTCAAGCTATTAATTCTAGCGTATGTAGTGCCGATATCTGGGTCGTCTACACGTATTTGCGTTCTCACACTGATTGTCTGAGTAATTTTAATAGACTAGGTTGCATCAGATCAATTGATGTATATTGTATATGAGATGTAATGCATTTTGTGTTACTCTTATCTTCTTCTTCAGGTGGCTCTTCAATTCTGAAGGTTGGCCGTCAGCTTACTGTTCTCCTCCTTGTCATTGGACAGACGGAACAGTTCTTCAGAGGTGATACCAGTTTACTCCCGGATATCACGTAGCCACGATTTTTTCTTTCGTTCAGCGCATCTCTTCTCTTCCACCTTGCCCTCCATTATCAGTTGAGGCAGCATAAATCTTTGGTGCCTAAGCACATGGCCGTTAGTCTATAATTATTGATAATACATGTCTCTTTTCTTAAACTATTTGGACCCACTCGTCAATTGCTTTTGACATTTGGACCCATAGCCTTAAAAAGTGGGCGTCGTCTACACGTATTTGCGTTCTCAAACTGATTGTCTCAGTAATTTTAATAGACTCCGTTGCATCAGTTCAATTGATGTATATTGTATTTGAGATGTAATGCATTTTATGTTACTGCATATTAATAAAACACTAGTGTTCGCTCAGTTGTCGAAATTCGAGAATAATTGATTTAGTTTTGTTTTTGGTTTCTGCACTTCTTCTCTATATGGACTTTAACTGTGACAAATTTCATACTCCTCATCATTATCAACAACCCATAATGTCCCACTGCTGGGCTCAGGTTTCTTCTCAGAAGAGTGTTAAGGCCATAATCCCATGCTGGTTAAGTACGGGTAGGGGACAGGCAAGACAACGTTGTGGCTACGTAATCCATACTTCTGCTTTCACATAATTTTCATAAAAAGAGGTACAAAGCTTTTGCTTTATGTGTTAGTAGTAATAGTATGTAGTTTTTTTTGTGGGAGAGTTTTATGGCTCTGTGTTCTTCTGCTTTTTCATTTATGACATCTCGATACAAAGTACTTGTAAGTCCAAGTATATTCATGACTGAGGCACTAGGAGTTTATCCATGTTTATAACCATTAATCAATGAATACTATACGAAATGTATACTTATGCAACCCTATCTTCTTATATTATTCATCATCATCACCAACAACATAAAGAGGTGGTAGAGAAGCAGTCTCATGACCTTTTGAGGTTGGAATCTCTCCGGTACATTCACTCATCATCGTCAACTGATGTAATATACCTAACAACTAGCTAGAGTAAAGTAGAAAATCACTTCAATCTTACTAACTATATTGGTTCTTTTCTGCTAGCTCTAACAGGCCGGTACTATCCTCCTACTGAAGATTTTATTTATTTAGTTATTTATTTATTTATTCTAGGAAAACTTACAGCCACAATTGTTAGTAAAAATAAAGCAGATTAGTCATCAGAGAGCCAATTACAAGTTTTCACTTCTAATTTTAAACTAAAATAAAATGTTGTAAGGTTAGAAATAAATGATAAACTTTTTTTTTATGGAATGGGTGTTAAACGGTCAGACGTATGGTCTGATGGTAAGTGATTATCGCCGCCCATGGACACTCGTAACACCAGAGGCGTCACAAGTGCGTTGCCGGTCTTGGGGGATGGGGAGGGGGATGAGGGGAAGGATTGGATTATGGGCCTCCGGTCTCGCACTCACCAACGAAACATGACAGCACAAATGCTATGCTATATAATGTCAGCATTCGCAATTAGTATTTCCACCTCTCTTGAATATTGCTCATGTTTTCCATTAGGTAGAGTAGAATTACTTTGGCAAGCACGTACATAAAACAACCCAGTTCACCCATTAGCATCAAAACATATTCTAAGAAAAGTATTTTGTCGTATAAATGATCACCAATATCAATCATGATTATATCTATCAATCACTAAAATTTAAATACGATTAATGTTTATTAATTTTTTAATAATCTAAATCTTTTCATCAATCAAAATTAATTAATTTTATATCACTATTAATAACATTTACAACGTGAATACTGCTACATAAATTAGTGCAACTTTCTTCTTATAAATTTCTTTTATTTATTATACGAATTGAATTCGTGATAATTTACTTTTAGTTCAGTTCGAATATACAGTACAGAAATGAGTTTGGCTTATAGAAAATCAATTCTATTGTTTCAAAATTTTCAAATAATAAGGTTTGAAAATTCTATTATGATTAGAAAGTTTAGTTAAAAAGGGCTTTGACGTATTAGGTTTAGTTGGCATAGTTTATAAGATGATAAAATCAGATTAGATATTTTGAGGGCATGGAAACGAACTAAAAAGCTCATGACTGAACATTATAATTATCTTTCTGCCCGTAAGTGTGATTTTAAAAAGCGTTTTAATTTTTGTCTCCGTTTTAATTTTAAGAAGATATTGAACATAAACAGATTTTTTGACTACAAGGTGGGCCTAGTGGTTTAAGCGGTCGCCACGCCGCTTTCTAGTGCGACAAGTGTCGTGGGTTCAAATCCCACGTGAGAAAACACTTTGCGTATTCGCAAATTGTTGTTTTGAGACTGGTTGTTCTTTGTGTCCGTTTAATGTATGTTTGTAAAGTCCCTCGCGACACAGGATTATTTCTTATGCGGGAGATGACTTTAAAAAAAACCCTTTTTAGAAATGTAATCATTTTAAAAATAACTAAGCGTCATGTAAAAACTGTAGAAAATTATTAGACTGCCCTAACTAATACCCTTCGTATTGGCTTTGATGTAATTGGGTAAAAATATATTGTTATGAGAATTGGTAAAAACGAGTCTTAAAGACCATCTGCCAACTCAAGGCCCGGCTTTCTGTTATAGGTATATATATTTCCGTCTCTTTTCAACACTTTACTTCCATATTTTTTTAGTATGGGTGTTTTCTATGTATAATAAATAAATATGTATGTATTTACGAAGTCAAGTCAGCTTTCTTNTATTTACGAAAAAAAAGTATGTATGTATTTATATCAGTTATCTAGTACCCATAACATAAGCCTGGTTAGTTTGGGACTAGATGGCGTTGTGTGTTAGATGTACGTCATTTATTTATTTATTTATTCACACGTTACAGAAAAACGACTAGAAAATAATTAATACCTGAAACCAATAGTAGAACTGTGAATTATCTTTTTAAACCCCAACCCTAAAAGAGAGGTGTTATATGTTTGATATTGATGTCTAAGTGTGTTTCTGTCTGTGGCTTCATAGCTTTTAAACGGATGGACCGATTTCGAACCGTTTTATTTTTCATTTGAAAGCCAGTTTCCTTGCGCTGGTTCTTAACTATGTTTGGTTAATATCGGTTCAGCAGTGTAAGAGTATCAATTCTAGATGATCACTCGATTAAGTGCTCGTATATTGCGTCTTTAATTTTTTATTTCAGCTTGTTAAAAACATTACGATTTCTAACTCTGTCGAAGAAGCGATTTTTAAGTTCATTTACTTTTGGGTGCGCTCATAGCCCAGTTGCACTCGGTGATTAGAAACAATCATCGAGGGTAAGCAACAATGGCGCGGTCAGTACCTGGATGGGTGACCGCTGGTGGCATGTTACCATGAGCGTCTCCGTGATTCGGAGGTCACGTTAAGCAGTCGGTCCCGGTTGTTATCATACGATAACAGTCGTGAAGCTTAGTTGGAGGCCTTCGGGCGGCTTAAAAACATCCAACGGTAAGATTACGTAGCCACAACGTTGTCTTGCCAGTCCCCAACCTGCACTCGGCCAGCGTGGGGACGTATGGCCTTAACCCTCTCCTGACAGGAGACCCGAGCCCAGCAGTGGGACATTATGGGTTGTTGTTGTTGTTGTTTACTTTTGACTGCCTCGGTGGCGCAGCGGTAGCGTATGCGACTGCTGTTCTTGAGGTCTCGGGTTCGATTCCCGGGTCGGGTCAAATGTTTGTATGATCTACAAATGTTTGTTTCGGAGTTTGGGTGTTTTCTATGTATGATATGTATGTATTTACAAAAAAAAGTATATATGTATTTATATCAGTTGTTTAGTACCCATAATACAAGCTGTGCTTAGTTTGGGACTAGATGGCGTTGTGTGTTAATATGTCCGAAATATTTATTTATTTACTTTTATCTCGTGGTTCATCATGTGTCTAGTAGTTAATTTGTACTACTTTCTATTTAAGAAGCATGATAGCTGTAACAGGTTTTTTCTTGTTTTTAATATTGTTTGTAGCTATGCGTAATTAACATATCTACGAATAAGTATCATTTACATTCAAACGTTTTGTATACACTTGTTTCATAAGGCTGAAAGCGTTATTTATTTTTTAATTAATCATTTCTTAAGTTAATTAGCTCAAATAGGCCTACCTATAACATTGTTATAATTGATTACGTTAATGTGTGTGTGAAATGAAGATTCCCCCCTCCCCTTCCTCTCAAATACTTTTTTCCGTTTGGTGTTTGCTCCATGATATTCTTCAAATGTAAATACTTTGTTTTTCAAATAAATATTTCTGACATCTAACACACAACGCCATCTAGTCCGAGGCTAATCCGAGCTTCTCTTATGGGTACTAGACAACTGATATAAATACATATTATAATTTTTTTGTAAATACATACTTATTATACATAAAAACACTCAATCGAACCCGAGTCCTCAAGCACAGCAGTCGCATACGCTACCACTGCGCAACCGAAGCAATGTAAATGTAAGGTGTGTATAATATGTACCTATTTACAAATAAAATGTATATATGTATTTATAACAATCACAAGAATGTCTAGTACCCATAACACAAGCTCTGCCTAGCTTGAGACTTTAAGGCGTTGTGTGTTAGAAGTCCGAAAAATTTATTACTTGTATATAATTTACTTATATATAATGAAAGGATAATATTACCTGGGTAATACAATTTTCTATATTTATACATATAACATACCATTGTAATGTAATTATCATTTCCTTAAAACATATTTTACACTAGCTTTTTCCTGTGGCTCGTGTACGTCAGATATTGCGGTACTCATCTCTCGAATTAATATACAGCCTATTATCACACTCCCAAATGATGTGGCTTTGTATTTGTAAAATAATTTTCAAAATAGATTCAATATATCCAATTATTACCGGCCTCTACAACATCACAAACTCACAAACTTTACCCGGTATGTTTTTGATGATACAAATAATGAATTATTAAAAAAATAAAACCCGACTGCGTCAATATCATATATAAAACATATAAGTTATAAATATTCGTAATCACCGTTAAAACATCTTTATTTTGATACAAGGCTCGATGTATTTTAAAATTTTTTTTTGAGATTGCTTTTTGATTCCAAAAATCCATAATTTTGTTTTTTTTTATCTTGATGTCTCAGTGTCACTCGCGACTTAGACAATATCTATACCACTCACATAAAAATACGACAAGCCTTTTAGGCTCTAGGGTGGGCAAAGCAAAATATTTTACATACATACATACACTCGAAAAATATAACTCTTCTTCTTTCGCTGTCAGGTAATAATGCTCCAATGAATTTGACTACACGGTTGGCCTAGTGGTTTCAGTGGTCGCCACGCCACTTCCTACTGCGCCAAGTGTTGTGGGTTCAAATCCTACATGGGACCACAGTTTGTGTGATCCATAAATTGTTTTTAAAGTATGGGTGTACTTTGTGTCCGTTTCATGTATGTTTGTAAAGATCCCCGCGACACAGGAATGTATATTCCTAATGAGGGAGTTGTCTTTAAAAAAAATAAAATAATGATCGTAAATTTCCTCTGAGCTTTTTCTTTAGTTTAAATCTCGACTGTAACAGAAGCAGGGTTATACGTTCTGTTCCTCTATGTATTTATGAGTTGGAAAGACGAAGAGTGAAAGTTAACATTGCTAGTATTGCGATATGCACTACTTGCAAAGAAAGGAATTGCAATAAAAACACAAACCCATAATATATTTGCATATTAATGTTGATATTTACAGAGAGATAAAAGGATACGGAAGCTGTATTGTTAACCCCCAGTTGAGTTGCGTAAATCATTCGCATAAGAATTTCTTAACGTGGTACAAGTGTTTGGCCTGGATTTGTAACTATGTGTGGAAATATAAGTCTGATTGGTACAAACTTGGTTGGATAATAATGTAGATTCCAGCTTTTAACAGCGACTCCGGGCCTCGTTTTTTAAATTTTCTCCATGAAAAGTTTTATTTAAATCAGTTCAGCGGTTAAACCGTGAACATGTAATAATAATAATGATAAATCTCTTATTGTACCAGATTAATAACAAGGTTAACTTAACTAGGAATACTTAAAATGGAGAAGTACCATAGTCATGATGACAGTGGCTAAGAACTTCTGAAATTATGTGTTTATGTTATGAAATGGAGTTCATACAGCATAAACATCGTATTTGTTTTCATATTTAGAGCGAGATTAATAGTTAACTAACAAAAATAAAACTACAAAATACAGCAATCCGCTATGTTAAGTTGAACACCAATCAGAACGAGTTACGTCACTTATGTATAAAGGTCATTTTGTTTTGATGTAATCGACGATCACTTTACTGTTTTTAAGAGTTATAATTGAAATTGAATGACAAATGGTGATGTCACCTCTGCGACGTGACGTCACAATTAGACGCCATGACACGGCCGAGCATTTTCAGTTTTTTCCTACAGCAACATTATTTTTGTAGAAACACCTGTTTTTGACAATAAGAGATACTTCCAAACATCATATAACTGTTTTCCAAATTGCTTGAACTTCTTTGAAATTTTATATGAATAACTAAATATACTTGAAAAACTATACCAATCCTTTTGACCAGCGTGGTAGAGTAGGTCAAAGCCTCCTTTCTGAGGAGAAGCCTTTGTCTAGCAGGTGACTGTTAAAGGCTTTTGATAATGATTCTCTTTTCTTTTTTTTTAAATATGGCCTTGTCAAATACTCTACTTTGCCTGATGGAAAGTATATGCAGAATCTAGAAGTGGTGTCACCACAATCATTGCCCGTGCAGACAATGCAACAGGCTGGTAACGAGGACATCGGGGCTCCCACACAGTAGGGGGCTACTAACCGGAAGCGGCCTGAGGTACGTGGGGGTTCCAGGGTTTTTCCTTGCTAGGGTGCACTTGGTTCCCCAGTTTCTAGTGTCCGAGATGCGTGCGGTTTTAGCCAGTTCAAGTCTGATATACCACTAGGTGGTATCCGAGGGGGTTCCTACATGAGGAAAAAAAAGGGTAGTACTGCCCCGGTCGAGCTGGCCTGTTTGTGGTGAAATCGACGTGATTCTACTACCTGTTGATTGACGATGACGGTTTTAAAATATGTACAGTATGCAAGTCATGTATTTAGTATCTGAGTGTTCAATATAGCATATGTAAATTAAGCTAATAAAAAAATAACCTATTTTATTGAAGAATACCATTGTCACGATATATCAGCAATGACGATTATTGGTAAACAGATTTTGGAAAAGCAGTCTCATGATGTTTATTTAAATCGTTATTAGTAAAAGGTTTTGAAACTGTAAAGTAAATATTAAACCTATACTATATAAATATACGTAATTAATGAAAATGTTGTTTGTATGTGAAAATCTGTACTTAAATTTGCTGAAATAAACATTATTATTATTTGTGCGTTTATTTTCTCGAAATCTGAATTTCGGTATTTTAATGAAAACCACGGGCCTAGGCCAAGTGGAGTTCATTTGAGTGAGTTGGGGCTGAGGCTGTAACCTGTGATGTTATTATTTATTATTATTATTATTAAAAGAATTAAAAATTTCTTGACTATTCAATTCTGTGAACCCTTCATGAGACAGCAATTTTTGTGATCCATAATTCTGGGTGTGAGTATGTATGTATGTTTGTAAAGTCCATCGCGACTATTAATAATATTCCTAGATATTATTAAATTCATATAAAAGAACTCGTAGACGTTTAGTTTTATTAAACAAATAAAATTCTTTTACTATAATGTACTTATTACACATAAACCTCGGTGGCGCAGCGGTAGCGTATGCGACTGCTGTTCTTGAGGTCTCGGGTTCGATTCCCGGGTCGGATCAAATGTTTGTATGATCTACAAATGTTTGTTTCGGAGTTTGGGTGTTTTCTATGTATGATATGTACGTATTTACAAAAAAAAGTATATATATGTATTCATATCAGTTGTCTAGTATCCATAATACAAGCTCTGCTTATTTTGGGACTAGATGGCTTTGTGTGTTAGATGTCCGATATATGAACCTTCCTCTTGAAGAGCTGTACTTATTCCAGAACTGTATTAAAATCTGCTTAGTAGTTTACAAGATATAAAAGATCAGACAGTGGATTTAGAGGCTTTTATAATATGTAAAGTTAAAAAAACCCAAAAAAGAAATGATAACTATTCGATAAATAGATCAATTGTAAATTGTGTAATTTATAAATATTTCCAAACAGTCGTACATCCGTCATAATATGTTTTGTAAACTGCGCGTACGAAGCATTCCCTCCACAGTTGAATGTCAACACACGAAATACAATGTACATAGCTTAATCAAGGCCAATTATATAATGAAACTACCGATAAACGATTTTTACCACAAGTTTTCTCGATTACGGAGGAAAACCCCAGCCTGGCAATATTGATTTTATTTTTATCCTACTTAGAGGAAATACATATAATAGGGTAGATTTTTTTATGATGTACGTGGCAAAGGAGCAGACGTATCGCCTGATGGTAAGCGATTACCGCCACCCTAAGTGCTTTGCAGGTCTTTTAAGAAGGAGTACGCTCTTTTCTCGAAGATTTGAAGGTCGTATTGGTGCGGGAATACCGCAGGCGACAGTTCATTCCACAGTTTTGTTGTGCGAGACAGATAGTTCCAGATGACACGTTAATCAAATTAGTAACTTTTTAAAATCTGTGAACGATAACTTAGTATTTAAAATCTACTGCTGGTGGCATGTCGGACTCGAACCGGCTAAAGCCGAACGCCATCTCGGGTAGTAGAACCCGGGAACGAGGTACCCGCTAGAAAAGAAAACCCTGGAACACATTTACCATATATATTTTTTTTCCTTTAAAAAAAGACAACTCCCGCATTAGGAATATAAATTCCTGTGTCGCGGGGATCTTTACAAACATACATGAAACGGATACAAAGTACACCCAGACTTAGAACAACAATTTATGGATCACACAAACTGTGGTCCCATGTAGGATTTGAACCCACAACACTTGGCGCAGTAGGAAGCGGTGTGGCGACCACTGAAACCACTAGGCCAACCATGTAGTCAAATTTGATTCCTGAGGAAGGAAATGAACCAGTCTTAACCGCGATAACAGACATACACACGGACAAAAGTTACAGTTATATTCCTGTGTAACCAAAAATTCGCATTTAAATCGCAAACAAACTAACATCCTCTTCAGTTAGGATAATTATATAAATATTTATGTTATTCCTATATATATATCATACCACTGTTTAATGATATATATATTATAAAACAACACGTCTAACAGCTATAAATTATTTATTATTATAATAATTAATTAGTCACTAAGAACACAATCGATATTGCGTCATCAATAAATAAATTGTAGCAGAAACTATTGAATGTACCTATATTTATTTATTGCTAAGAAGAATAATGCAAATTGCGAAGTATTGTTCAATCATTTTGATGTTATTTCTGATAGCAATAAGAATATTATCAGCTGTTCAAGAATGTTGCCACTATCTAGCAATTTAAACAACCCACCACGATATCAGTGTCGGTAAAACGGAAATCGAATCGAAAATCGATGCTAGGTATTTTTTTTATTTATTTAGGTATACAAACAACAACACAATATAAGGGTCGAAAGTCCCGTCACAATCGGTGCAGTCGTTACAGAGATCATCGGGAATAAACAAAAATAAAGGTAAAAAAATCTAAAATTGATTTTTCTATGTAAGTTATGTAAGTACCTTATACCATATGTATTTAGTGGAAACCTGTTATTTTTGACACATAATATAACACCCAAATATTGAACCAATGATATTGTTAATCACACAATTATTCGGTTCCAAACTAGATAAGTATCTTGTTTGGAACTGAAGCCACGATCTCTACCCTCGCAACCAATATTCCCAATCGAACATGCAAACTTAAATCAGTATGATTAAAATGCAGATATTAAAGATAACAGTATTGATAGCCGAGAGCTTCCAATGGCATGTTATAAAGTTGAGTTTGACCCCGGTATTAGGACCTCAGGACCTCTGACGGTTAGAAATTAATTATCAATTATTGGTTGAACGGTAAATGTGAGCAATATGAGAAAACTTGTATTTCAGAGTCGTTTTTAATGATGTATCAAGTTTATAGGTACTATTAGGTGCTAGGTAATAAAGAGGGATTCCAGTCTATTCCATAGTTAAAGAAAGTTAATTATCGTTATGTGGTTTCGATTGTATTTGTTTTGCTTATTTTGTGGTGTTGTAGGCTTCTTATATATATCAACAGCTGAAATAAAGTATTGAAATATCTTTGGTAAAGAAAAATGAATCGCTGAAATATATGTACGTGCTTAACTTTCCATTGTCTGCACCAAATTGTATAATACTTTTTTTATATGTCTGCTATTGTAAGGACAAAATTTGTATTAAAGAAAGCGGAGGTGTAATTTTCATTTAATCCTCGTCTGTAGGTACTGCCTGTGGGATAATGAAGCCCAAATAGTATAAACAAGTTTTCCGGAAATTTAAAAATAATTACGGAAATTAATAGCGGTACGAAGTTCGCTTAATCAGCTCGTTGTAAATATAAATAACACATTGAAAACTTCGATTTTTGAATTACTTTCTTAACGGTTCTTCTTCATAGGAATGATTTTGTGAACCGCGCAACTACAGTCATTAATATAATGTAAAGTGTCTAAAAAGGCCTTGGCTATTTGCTGCGAAAGGTTATTCAAAATCATATATTCAATTTAAATTCTCAGTGACATTTATGAACTTTAAATTTAAGCTACAGATGAAAATCATATATCGACTTGAATTAGGTGAAAACACCTTAATCCACTGTCTACCTGTGTCGATCCATAACTTCCAGTTTCCAAAATACCTAGAGCCTTATGAGAAGAATGCTGGCAAAGAAATTATAAGCTGCTATGTAATATGTTAAACGCGAGAGAACCTGCAAGTAACAGCTAGTTTAAGATCAATAGTATTTCAATTGTACTTTATAGGTTTAAAGGCTTGTATTATCTTGATGAAGTAACGATATCTTATAGCTGTCAAGCTGCGCCTACATAATACTAGGTGGTCTAATCTGGTCTAATCTTGTTCTGCTGATTACTTGACTATATTACTGACAGTGTTTGCCGTATTTTATCATAGCCTATTTAGAAATACACAGGCTTATACTTGGGTAATTCCTTTCAATGCACACAGTATATTAGTTTGCATATTGTACTAAAATATGGCATTAAGAATAGGCGAGTCGGCGTGCAATTGGAGAGGTCTATGTCCAGCAGTGGACCGCGATAGGCTGATACACTTTACAAACAGATGAAATGTACACAAAGAACACCCAGATTCAGAACAACAATATTGTCCCTTGTCCCCACATGGCAAAACATTTTGTGTGATGTCCATGGGACATAGGACTTTTGGTTTGAACCCACAACACTTAACTCAGTGCAAAGCAGCGAGGTGAACGTTTAGACTGCTACTCCATACGTGCAGTGCTTTCGAAAGTGATATTAGATATGATATGTCCCGAAGATATCACAGTCCGATTACATCATTAATCATTACCATTACATATTATTGTATGATAATGATTAAATCAACCATCAATCATCCCTACCAATGAGGTTTTTTTTGTAAAACTTATTGAATCTTGACTTTCATCATCGTCAGCAAAAATTTTGACTGACTTCTTACATATAAACCTGATTGTGACCTATAGAGATACTTTATTTTTGGACTAATCCTACTCACACGCTGATCCTGTACACCAGGTTCGTCAGCAGTAAACCACGACACACCGAGTTGTGAGACTCAGGAATTCCCGAGAAAGATTAAACTGAAGAAAACTGGAGGAGTGTGGGAGAGCCACGCTTCGGCATGAATCGGGTGACACTCTGGCCTCACAGAAAAGCGGCTGAAACAGCGTCTATGCTGTGTTTCACCCAGTGGGTGAGGATACAGGAGGCCCACACCCCAAGACCTCGCCCCATTCCGCCCTCCAAAGGCCAGCAACGCATTAGTGACGCCTCTGGTGTTGCGGTAACCGCTTACCATCAGGCGATACATCTGCTCATTTGGCCCCCATTCTATCAAAAAAAGTTGGGAATATAATAAGTCCTTACCTTGATGGGAAAGTGGGAAACAAAGCGACTGAAAATGCGTTGGAGAATAGAGATTTGATCTTATTTTTTCTCTTTCTTATTGTATGATGGTTAATACAACAAAGAAAGGAAAATGCCTGTCTGGCTTTCCATAGATAAATAAAAAAGTTGATAATGATGATGTACAAACTGGATATTAAAAGGCTTCAAATATAATTATTTCATCATTTATTACAAATAAACTATCATAAAACCTTGGATCTTTTGTTTTCCTCCCTAAGAGGTGAGATTTTCAAATAACAAACATAAAAAAAAACAACAACCCATAATGTCCCACTGCTGGGCTCGGGTCTCCTCTCAGAAGAGGGTTAAGGCCATTCGTCCCCACGCAGGTTGGGGACTGGCAAGAATACGTTGTGGCTACGTAAATCTTGCCGTTGGATGTTTTTAAGCCGCCCGAAGGCCTCCAACTAAGCTTCACGACTGTTATCGTATGATAACAACCGGGACCAACTGCTTAACGTGACCTCCGAATCACGGAGACGCTCATGGTAACATGCCACCAGCGGTCACCCATCCAGGTACTGACCGCGCCATCGTTGCTTACCCTCGATGATTGTTTCTAATCACCGAGTGCAACTGGGCTATGAGCGCCACTAGCGTTAATGAATGAAAGAAAGGATGATTCACATTAAATTGAGCTATTTGGTACAAAACAAATGTGGTGGTTTGATAGTCAGTAGATTTACAACGTCGAAGTATGAATGAAATTATTTTCTTTCGAACGAATTAGCGAATGATCTTAATCGTATTACGATAACGCTTAAGATTTAATTTTAAGCGTGTACAATCTGGATTAAATGGACCAAAATAGTATAATTTTATTTTTGTTTCAATCAGAAAAAAAATTGCGTGATATTTGCCGAGACCCCCCCTCTAACTAAGATTAGATGATGTTTGACTCGACCCCCTGTCCCCCTTAAACATCTCATGTAATTTACGTACCCCCCCTTAAAAGCAGCGGACAATGGCTAGTTACAGCTTCCATGACATTGCAGTTCAATGACCCCATCAGAGGTAGTTAATTTGTGTAGTACCTTGACATTCAAAAGTACCTACAGTACTTTGTCCACGGCAAAAGTTTTGAAGTCACTTGTCCCGTTAGGCCGTGAGACTGCCATATACTGACCCCAAGTTTCATCTCTCATTATGCTCAATATTGTTTTGAATGTTTTTTAAACACATATAGTACATTATATTATGTAGCGGGTTTAGAAGTAGAATATTTTGGGGCCACTAAATGAGAGATTAAAAAACGCTTTCGCTTATGACTATATTTTTGTATCAGGGATTTTAAGAAAGGGCTTTTGTTACAGATTTCAAAACTAGAACTTCATTACCTATAAAGCTAATGATTTTCAAGTTTTCCATCTGGTTATGGTGATTTTAGTTGCTTGTTTTAGACGCGTCTCCTGAAGGTAAGTGAATAACACCTACATGGAAACCTGTTACTTAAAAAAAATGCAGTCCACATCTTTGATGTCCCTTTTTAAAATTTTGGAGGTGTTGGGCTTACAGTACCTCATTCTCTTGATGAAATACTGGTTTTATGTCCTAATATCACTCGGCGCAACATATGCACGGAAGCACGAGTTTCCCACGATAACACTCGATTGTTTTATGTTTATAAAGTACGTAAAAAAGAGCAGAGAAAGAGAGAGGCTATATTGATAAGAAAAACAGTTGAAATATATAATAGCAGGTGTTTCGTTCTTGCTACGTCAATCTTATATGTAATAATAGTGAAAGATATTTTATTTTTGCACTCTTCCACATTCACATCAGATATTGATAAAATAAATTTGATTATGACACATTCAGCGGATCTTCAACTCTGCGCGTTTCATCGGGTTCATCTTCTTTTGATGATATGGCAATCAGCCGGATCAGCTATTTCTGCCAATGTCAAGTATTTCAAGTCTTCAATTCTAAGTCTTCGAGTTTTCAAGTCTTCGTCGTGATGGAATTAATGATAAAAAATATAAAAAATGTGGATGACATGAAATGGGGACCGTCTTTCGCAAAAACAAAAAACGATCCGTTTCATCGGGTTTGTCTATCTTAAATGACAATCTGTCTAATCTGACAGCCGCAGATTATTTTTTTTTTAGATACACGTGTCCTTTCTATAGTCTAAAGATTATATGATAAACAAACATGACTTTTTGTATAAATAACATTATTTGTGAACATGATCATCGAGATTATAAAGGAAAAATGATTTTAAATAGACAAGAATTTATATAAAAGTGTATACAGAAAAGTCAACGTTGTGTAGTAATTGTTTTGCAAAAGTATTTTTCCATTTCCTTTGGTTTTCAAAAAGAAAATTACTTTGATATTTTAGCTGTATCCTCAACAATATACTATAAATTGTGAACACCGTGGGAGAGCCACGCTTCGGCACGAATGGGCCGGCTCGACCGGAGTAATACCACGGCCTCACAGATAACTGGTGTGAAACAGCGCTTGCGCTGTGTTTCACCGAGCGAGTGAGGATACCGGAAGCCCATATCCCAACCCTTCCCCCAAAGGCCGGCAATGCACTTGTGACACATCTGGTGTTGCGGATGTCCATGGGCGGCGGTGATCGCTTGCTATCAGGCGATGTATCTGCTCGTTTGCCCCCTGTTCCATAAGAAAAACATACTTTTAAAATATCTGTTGTATATGAGTGATGATTTGTCATCGATTGTTTGTTTTCTTGTCTGTCCTGTATTCTGGCTATAGAAGTTGCAAATGTTCCACAGCATGTAAACTAATCAATATCTATGTGCGCAAAAATTTAATCAATAATAACTTAGTAGAAAATCTCATAATACGGCCATCTGATCTTATGAACTATGTATATATATATATATAGAATAAGAAACTAAGGTAGGCGACCGACTGATTAAGATTCTCAACGCACAGCCCAAACTGCTGAACCTAGAATCCTGAAAGTTTGCTTCTAGGTTCTTAATATAACGTAAGGAAAGAAGAAGAAATGAATTTTGGAAGGGAAGCAAATAGGAAAAGAAATAAGGAAGCTAAGGGAGCAAAATAAGGGATGAAAATATCTACTTCTGCGTGAGCGTAGCCGCGGCAAAAACTAGTACTGTGTATGATGTAATATTGTACTACTCTAGTGACGTTGTATCAGCTTCTAATTAAGACGATTATCGCTATTTGCGTCCACCCGCAAGTTTCGTGGCCCCACAAGCACTTAAGCACAAAAGTGCATTGTAAACAAGCGCAGTTCTAGTTTGTTTAACTGTACGTCAATTTGACAAGACAATAGTAAAAGATGCGTGACTCACATATCTTGGGGTCAGTAGAGATGCGTCTGAACTGTGGATGGACGGATTCATTATTTATAAATTTCGACTACCGGGCCAAATCAGAGCGGTGATTGGGATATTGTAGAAGCAAGCTGTTGGAACACCTTAGTTTGACTTGGAAGATACTAAACTTGAGTTGTGAGTATATTATAGAATCCACCTGAAGATCAGCTGTATTTATTAAGGAATACAGCCACTTGCGACACAGACTGACTCACTACCTTAAATAAATAAATCGTCAACAAACCTTGACTGCAAGGATTGCGTGGTTGTTTAAGCGTTCATCTCGCGATTATCTACCGCTCCAAGTGTTGTGGGTTCAAACACACAATGGCACTGCTTTTTTTTAAATCTGATTTACTTTGTCTTTTTTATATATGGATCTGCTAAAGTGACTCAGCTCTACTTGATGAAAAGCATAAGTGGAAACCAAGAATTGTGGTCACCTAACTCATTACTAAAGCTGAGATTTTTTTATTTAGATGTTTTTAACTTACAGTCTGTTTCATGTCTGTTTTTTTATGGAATAACGGGTGAACGAGCATACCCATAGCCTGATGGTAAGCGATTACTGCGGTACATGGACACCCGCAACACCAGACGCGACACAAGTGCGTTGCCGGCCTTTAAGAAACATGGAGGGGGATGGGTTGTGGTATGGGCCTCGGATATCCTGACTGTTTCACACCGGTTTTCTGTGAGCCGTTTTATCACTCCGGTTGAGCCGGCACACACGTGCCGGTTCATAAATGTTTGAAGATCCCCACAATTTGAGAGTAAAAATATACATAAAACCGTCTGTATTTACTGAAGTATCCAGCAAAATACGTCACAGATTGACTCACGAACGCAGTTGAACGTCTAAACACACAAATCGTTAACAAACATATTGTAACCAATAAAAAGCTTTGTTTATCGAGTTGAACATCGCTTAAATGACTTTTACGAGATGTATTTAAACTCGTAACAATTTGGACAATTAAGTGTCGTATCGAGGTATTATCTATCAGGGCTTACTGGTTAAAACATCGTAGGCCAATAAAATTACGTTTGTTGTTCGAAAACTCTCTGAACTAAACTAAAAATCACTAAAAACTATTTTTGTACTGTCAAACGGTTTTTTAAACGTCATTGATTAACTAAAATTAGTGATGTGGCACTAAAAATAGACGTCAACAGAATGCATATCTACACAAGCATTTTGGGAATCGCTACACTAAAATAAGAGAATTATAGATACATTTTAGTGACGTGACGCAACAATAGAATTTGTGTCACTGTTTGTTTTTCTTTTAGGAAATCGGATCCAATTTACCACTACTCTTGGATTCTGCTTATTCAATCAGGCAGACCAGAGTCACTCCGGCAGGCTCATATATACCAAAAAAATACTAAATATCTTTAAGGTTAAAATATTATATATTTCTGAATAATATTTACAGTTTTACAACTCATTTGGCAATAAGTTAGCTGATTAGTCAATAATAATAATAAAAACCTGTCTCACACACACACGGCATTCTAATTCCTTCCCCTATATAACACAATACACTCATATTACAGATAAATTAAACATATTCATCAAACAAATTATCGTGCTATTTACACAATTGTCCTAAGTGGGAATCAATGATGGACCTCTCGGTTTGTATTCAGGATCGCTAACCACTAGACCATACCGTTATAAATCAATACAAATAAATGAAATTAAAGTGTTTGTTTGTAATTTCAAAATTTACAGCTTTTCACCAAATGCATATAAAATTACATACAATACTAACAAAATTCACAATTCATAACATTTTTAAAATCTTTGTTTGTCGGTCTTTTTGTACAAGCTAATCTCTGGAACGGCTGGACTGGTTCTCAGCTAGTATCGCCGTAAATATTTAGAACATTATGTAACATTTCAATTAAATACAGTACGATATATTTCAATATTCGTAGCTATCAATTAGCGTCCATTAATAAGTGACAGGCGAGTGCTCTCTACGGCTATCTAATTAACAAATATGGCGACAGTTTGTGTTTCAATTGGCGACAATTAGTCGGTGAGTGGGCAACTGGACATGCTGTTAACTGTGTCAATTATTTGTTATGTGGACTTAAGAGTTTTGGATGGGTAAAATTTTATTTCGATGAGTTATTGTACGAAATGTCGTAACCCGTATATACATAAAATATTACGCATACTCACATGCACACTCACACATGCGTACATAAACAATCACTCACACACATGTACACATTTAAATACCAAGGGGTTTCAATAAGTTATTGAATATAGCTCAAACACGTCCGCCTGATATCAAACTAGGCAAAGCCTGTACTATAGTAACCAGATTGATAGATATACGTACATACGAATATGTACTGTACTCCTAAACCATTATAGCTGAAAATAGAAATGTAAGGGCCTTCTGTATCCTCACTCAGGGAAACACAGCGCAAGCGCTGTTTCACACCGGTTTTCTGTGAGGGCCGTGGTATCACTCCGGTCGAGACGGCCCATTCATGCCGAAGCGTGGCTCTCCCACGGCAAAATAATAATAAATCTACATTTACGAGAGCCGTTTTAACTTTGACCAATTATTTTGTATTTCCAACAAACTGAGCCTTGTATTACCTTTACAATAAAAAAGATACAAAAACAAAGGCTGTATAGACCGGCACGTAACTTGGCCAGATTAGTTAGATGTGCAGAAAGTCGGTTTTAAATCCCTTTGGTTGATAGAGGGACGCGGGGATTATAGTAGCTCCGTTCCGAGCAATCGATTGGAGCGTCAGTTGACAACACTTCCATTTTGTTTGTTTTGGTTAGTTGCACTCAGTGTATTATGCGCGAACTTACCCCCACTACGCAAAAATCTGGCCAAGTTACGTGCCAGTACTACGACTAACTAGCTTCGCGGTTAAGTTACTCCTTCTATCATCAGCTATCTACCAGTGAAAGTCCCATCGAAATTAGTTCAGCTACCCCAGAGATTCACCCAGACAAACAGACAGAAATACAAAAAAATGTTTTTTTTAATGTAAGTCGCGTATCATTTCATGTGCATTAGTAAAAAACTATGTTTTATAATTACATACAGAAATATTTCAATTTTATTTGTTTGTATAGATATCCAAAATGGCGTTTGATGTTTTTCAATCGTAAACTTTGCATTGAGCTACGTTTTATGTTTTTGTTAATTAGCTTTGTATTTATACGGTTGTTAGATTTATGGTATGTGGAATTTCAAACGAGATAAGAGCGTAGTTATTACGCTGTGAAGTTAGCAGTTAAAGTTAATTTATGATCTGCTGTAACTTCACACTAGTAATACTTATAGCTCTTTTCTTATGGAATAGGTGGTAAACGAGCAGACGTATCGATGGTAAGCGATTACCGCCGCCCATGGACACCCGCAACACCAGACGCGTCACAGTGCGTTGCCGGCCTTGGGGGATGGGAAGGGGGATGACGGGAAGGGTTGGATTATGGGCCTCCGGTATCCTCACTCACTCGGTGAAACACAGCGCAGGCGCTGTTTCACACCGGTTTTCTGTGAGGCCGTGGTATCAGTCCGGTCGAGCCGGCCCATGCATGCCGAAGCGTGGCTCTCCCACGGTAAAAAGGTTATAGTTTATACTGCAGGTAGAGTTTTGCCCTGAGTCAGGCTTAAATCTCGTAATTCTACGTGAGTGATATCACGGCTTTTGAAGTAACCTGTTCTAAACCTCTTCCCCCCACTCCCCTAGTTCCACAAGGACAAAGTTACATGTGATTTATTTTATAGCCTGTCAAAATCTTGACGCCATATAGATGCGTACCGACTTAGGGATATATTCAAATATATAAATATTTTATATTTATATTTCGGACATCTAACACACAACGCCATCATCTAGTGCTAAGCTAAGCAGAGATTTTGTTTTATTGGTATGGACGGATGGTACGGTACGGAGGCTTTTTCTGTGTATAACATGTATGTATTTACAAAAATAAGTATATATGTATTTATATCGGTTGTCTAGTACCCATATCACAAGCTCTGCTTAGCTTGGGACTAGATGGCGTTGTGCATTAGATGTCCCAAATATTTATTTGACTGCCTCTGTGGCGCAGTGGTAGCGAATGCGTCTGCTGTGCAAGAGTCCTGAGTCGGACCAAATGTTTTAATGATCTGAAAATATTTGATTCGGAGTTTGGGTGTTTTCTATGTATAATATGTTTGTATTTACAAAAAAAGTATATAAGTATTAATGTCAGTTGTCTAGTACCCATAGTACAAGCTCTGCTTAGCTTGGGAATAGATGGCGTTGTGTGTTAAAGTGTCTGAACATATTTATTTATTTATTTATTTAATAAATAATTTTCTAAAAAAAACAGCGATTCCTATTCACTCCTATTTTAGTGAAATTATTTCCAAAACCCTACTTTTGTATGTTTGTATTTAGGTTACGTCTATTATTAGTGTTAAATTATAACTAATTTTAGTCAATCCTTGACAAAACTCCCTTTTGGTGATTTTTAGTTGGCTTTAAAGATTATCTGTATCTGCTCCTTTAAAAACTTAAAGGAGCAGATACAGGAAATTATTAAATTGATTTACAAGAATCATTGACGGAACAAGTTAAATGACTTGCAAAATGTGAACAAATGGTTTCTAAATATCCAAACGTTATTATTGAAATACACACACATAAAAGTGCAAAGCAAACAAAAATTTTATGTTCTAGTAATTGCTATGCTAAAAACAGAACATCGATTTGCCATACAAGTTGTTTGTTCAAATATTAAAATAAAACGGATTTGCGTTTTTAGTGGTGATAAACTCATCTTATTAGTGTTTGTTTCTACAAGTACTTAGTATCTTAACTGCCTCGGTGGCGCAGTGGTAGGGTACGCGACTGCTGTTCACGAGGTCTCGGGTTCGAATACTGGGTCGGACCAAATGTTTGGATGATCTACAAATATATGTTTCGGAGTTTGGATGTTTTCTATATATAACATGTATGTATTTACAAAAAAAAGTATGTATGTATTCATATCAGTTATCTAGTACCCATAATACAAGCTCTGCTTAGTTTGGGACTTGGTGGCGTTGTTGCGTCTTTGTAAAAATCGATCAAGTGCGAGTGGGACTTGGGCAAAAAGGGTTCCGTACGATTGTCTATACATTTCAAGCGTCTACTTGTTGCTGTTATCAATTTCGAACAAAAACAAGCAAAAAATCACGTCTGTTATTTGTTGTTATAGCGGCAACACAAATACATCATTTCTGAAAATGTCAAATGTCTAACTATAACGGTTCCTGAGATAAAACCTGGTGACAGACGGACGGACAGCGAAGTCTTAGTAATAGGGTCCTGTTTTACCCTTAGGGTACGGAACCCTGAAAATGAATTTTTATTTCCATTTGACATAGCATCACGGATGAACGGCTGGAACAATGTCGAGCTTTCGTTATGGTTGGGTAACCCATTTTTTAGGAAGGTTATAGGCTACACAACATCACGCTTACGCCAATAGGAGCCTAGTAAAAAAAAACAATATTGAAATATATTGAACTTTCTGCCTCGCATAACAAAACTGTGGAATGAATTGTCGCCTGCAGTATTCCCGCACCAATACGACCTTCAAACCTTCAAGAAAAGAGCGTACTCCTTCTTAAAATGCCGGCAACGCATTTGTGACGCCTCTGGTGTTGCGGGTGTCCATGGGCGGCGGTAATCGCTTACCATCAGGCGATACGTCTGCTCGTTTGCCTCCTATAACATAAAAAAAAGACTAGGAAAAGTTGTGTAGGTCAGACCATAATCAACTCTGACTTTTATAGTTCACACAGTTCTTTAATAGTAGCTGAACATAGGAAAGAAGACCTCTTTTACCGTGGGAGAGCCACGCTTCGGCATGCATGGGCCGGCTCGACCGGAGTGATACCACGGCCTCACTGAAAACCGGTGTGAAATAGCGCCTGCGCTGTGTTTCACCGAGTAAGTGAGGATACCGGAGGCCCATAACCCAACCCTTCCCCTCATCCCGCTCCCCATCCCCCAAGGCCGGCAACGCACTCGTGACGCCTTTGGTGTTACAAAGTCCATGGGCGGCGGTAATCGCTTACCATCAGGCGATACGTCTGCTCGTTTGCCCGCTATTCCATAAAAAAAGGAAGGAAGTTTTGGCCATATATCACGCTCGCCAGACAGGTTGCTATTCATTTCTTATTCATTTATTTAATAAAAACTTTAAGCCAATACACTTTTTTTTTTCTTTCATGCACCATTACGCTTACATGTTATGTTAAATCAATGATTTTTGATATACGTCTATAAAAACATATAAAAGAGGAAGGTGACTGATCCAGAACTCAATGCGCAGCCCAAACCGCTAAACCTAGAAGCCTGAAATTGCATATAGGTTCTTTATATGACTAAGGAGGTAAAATAGGGGATGAAAGTATCTACTTCTGAGCGAGCAAGGTCGCGGGCAAAAATAGAATAATAAAAGATGAATCATTTCTGTCTTAGACTTTCACCGTGGGAGAGCCACGCTTCGGCATGAATGAGCCGGCTCGACCGGAGTGATACCACGGCCTCACAGAAAACCGGTGTGAAACAGCATTACGCTGTGTTTCATCGAGTGAGTGAGGATACCGGAGGCCCATACCCCAATCCAACGCCCCCTATCCCCCTCACCATCCCCCTTCTCCCCAGGCTGCCATAGTGTGGGTCACCATGCTGCATTGTTCTTTTTCGCATTGAGGATGGTGACCACCACTCTTGGATTCTGCTCATGCTTTCCATCAGGTAGGGCAGAGTCATTTTGGCAGCATAAATATATATATAAAAAAAAAAACTTTGTACAATAAGGAATTAGCGTTCCAATAGGTATTGAAAATTCTCAGCGCTAATGTGGTGGCAAACAAGGATGTGGAAAAGCAATAGGAATGATGACATGGATGGTAACCAAGAACCAGCAAAATTATGTATTTATCTGATGAAATGGGGTTCATAGAATATACAAATCGTATTTATTTTTCTATTTATAGCGAGATTTATAGTTAATTAACAAAAAAACTTACAGCAATCCGTAGTAGCAAAAACTTACTACTAAATACAGCAATCCGCCATGTTAAGTTGAACACCAATCAGAGCGAGTTACGTCACTTATGTCTAACGGTATGGTTGACAAATGGTGACGTCGCGCCTGCGACATGAACTCACAAACAGACGCCATGACACCACCGAGCGTTTTGGCGTGAATTTTAAACTAAAATTGCAAAATTTTGTCACTAAACTTTATCTTTTATTTTTGACAATAGGAGATACTTCCAAACATCATATAACAGTTTTTCAAAATTAGTCATCATGCCTATTCTTCATCATCATCATCATCATCAGCCTATCGCAGTCATAGAGAGAGACATAGGCCTCTCCAATTGCACGCCACTTGGTTCGATTTTCGGCTTCTCGCATCCAGCTCCTGCCAGCCCTTTTGCGCAGATCATCACTACACCTGGCCTGTGGACGTCCTACACTACGTTTGCCGAGACGCGGTCTCCACTCAAGAACTCGTTTACCCCAACGGTAATCAGTTCTGCGGCTAATATGACCAGGCACTGCCACTTCAGCTTATTAATCATGCCTATTCTAAGTTTATCAAAATGTTTGAACTGGCTTTGTGATTTAGATTCTCTGTATAACATCTTGGTTAAAAAAGAGCTTTGGAACGTACAGAAGAATTGATATTAAGATACTCGAATTAAGTCATCAAATGACTCATACGTGGTAATATAATACTTGTACCTTGTAATATGAAATTACACGGATATACTTTAGACTGCTTGAGTTTCCAAATGAATCAGAATGTGTTTAATAAGAAAAGTTGTTCCTCTTGAACGTATATAGGGTTCTTTTGACAATAAATATTAATATGTATACATTTGACTGCCTCAGTGGCACAGTGGTAGCGTAGCGCTGACCACTGTCTCGGGTTCGAATCCTGAGTCCGACTAAATGTTTGTATAACAAATATAGGTTTCGGAGTTTGGATGTTTACTATGTATCATATGTATGTATTTACAAAAAAAAGTATTTATGTATTCATATCAGTTGTCTAATACCCATAATACAAGTTCTGCTTAGTTTGGGACTAGATGGCGCTGTGTGTTAGATGTCCGAAATATTTATTTATTTATTTATATATTGTTACGTGTTGGATTTCGATGGATTTGGGAAATAAACCTTCTACCGCGCAAACGAGCCTTTATTAAATAATAACCCTCTTACGTTCACAATATCGCTTCGAATAACAATTCTTAATGGTGGCTGAAGTCGCTAGGTTGATCACTGATAACACTTCGATGTTTAACGCCCTGTAGCTGAAACTGAAATAACTGCCACCCTCGAGGGTTCGTATTTAAAACAGTTTTTAGTCAACACACAAAAATATAAAAAATAAATTCATAAAATGCTTTGAACAATTATTATCGGAACTCAATGCAAATACCAGTAAAAATTATAACCAAAAACCGGCTTCTAGGACTGGACCAAATTGAAATGGGACTAAACGAGCAGCACCATCTTTTAAATAAAAAAGGAATCATTTAAATCGATTCATCGAAAGTCGAAAGTTCTGAAGTAACAAATATTAAAAAAAAAACACAGTCGAATTGAGAACCTCCTCCAAAACTATTACCTTCCGACCCAGAAGAGAACCGGTCGACTCTTACATCTGAATCAGTTTCTATCTCCTCCGATCATATATTCTAGATTTTCAATTAGGCCCCTGTTATGGTGCAAAATGTTATTCATTTCGAACAGAACTTTTTCTTCAAGGTATACGGAACCCTGACAGTTAAACCACTCATGGTATTTAACCGTAACGGCTCAATCTTGGTCCCAAGTCGTGTCCGTCTGTCTGTCATCGATTTCAAGCTTGATCTCAGAACTGTGACGTGACAGATCACAGGCACCGTTTTATATTACAGTTATTTTTTATAAAGAAATGTTTTGTTGAGAAATGACAATGATTCATCATCTATACTTATTTAAGAGTAACGCTCTTGTTGATGCAGCTCTATCTAGCCCCCCTCGCCATCTTGCAAGCGTTCTTCCTGCAATCGTTGTCGCCTAAATTCTCGTTTGTCATTGGCTAATATTAGACAACGTAGTCTTCGACAAAGAATTAGCCAATGACACAGTAACGATTGCAGAAAGAAGAACGCTTGCAACATGGCGGGGCTCCTCTCACGTTCAAGAGCCGTTTTCCTGACCCCCTTGGTCTTTTTTCTGTTTCCTCATATTTTCCCTTATCTATCTAGATATCGAGAATTTTTTTATGAAGCTTTCTGAAGTCTTTTGATGCAATTGCGCAACACCAACTCCAGAGGCGTGACAAATGCATTGTCGGTCTTGTAAGGGGGAATGGATTGAGGTATGGGCCCCCGGTATCCACACTCACTGAAACACAAAATACTTCACACTGGTTTTCGGTGAGGCTGTGGTATCATTCCGGTCGAGTCAGCCTATTCGTGCCGAAGCGTGGTTCTCCCACGACAGGCTACATAAATAAGTACCTTAGTACCTGCGTTTGTTTATATCTATAGAATTCTATTTTTAAATTTATATCCTTAGAACATATGTATCAAAGAAAATAGACGTCTAATTACATTCATAAACTTATACAACCTTACCATAAACTAAATATACTAAAAATAAATGCAAGTTGTTTTTGCTTACATGGCGTTTGGCCGTTTTATCCTTGTCTATGGTCTTGAACATTGACCTAACTTGACGTTTTTCCTCACATATTAGTGGATGATTGTCAAGATTAACCGGTAAGTAATCTTAAAAGGCTTTGCAGCGCTATTGGCCTTCGTAAAACCTTACTAAAACCATAGACGGGATTTTCTAATGTAGTCAGATAATCGGTATTGTCTCCAATTTAATTATAAAAGAATAGGGAACATGATATTTCTTTAATTGAATGTTCAAGACTGGTCTAGAGAATATAAGTTTAGGAAAATAGAAAAAAGCTTTGGCAAATCTAATTTCTAAGGCGAACTTTTTCAAAACTGTATAAAATCGTAACTCTACTTACAGTACGATGTTGCCCTCTCCACGAATAATGGACGATGACCGCGCGTCAACCGTGCATTCTGTTAACGTATAATGTTCAAATTAATTAACGGTTTACGAACGTTGCACACGCATTGCAGGATCTGTTTGACTCCGGATAGGGTAAGAAAGCGGTTCCCGGACTCCTCACGTCTCAGGCGCAGAGTGGCACACCGTGTGGTTTTAGTCGGTTCGATTCCGACACACCGCACCGCGGCAAACCCCGGTGGGGTGAAGGCCCGAGGGGGTTTCCGCTCGTAAAAAAAAGGATCTGTTTGACTTCTCATATACAGTTAAAATAGACCCAAAAAGACGTTTAATATATTTTTATTGCTCCATAATTTCGGTTGACATTTTGTATTTAATATTTCTAATTTATGCTGGCTTTAAATGCTTAAACTGTATGAAATGAAGTGTCACCGAACTCATGGAATGCGTTAAATGACATGTCAACTATTTAAACGTCCAAATTCTGTTGATAACAAAAATCATGCATTTTTTTTAGTAAAAGCTTGCGATCATCTAAAGGAATGTAATGCGAACTAGTAGTTTTAAAGCTCGCGTCAAGCGAATCCGATTAAATCGTGACTTACACAAAATGAGTACGTGTTCATACGGATTAACGCACATTAGCGAAACGCACATTCAACGGCCTTCACCTGAACGTACCCTTTATTATTATTATTATTTATTATTTTTTTTTAAAAAGACAACTCCCGCGTTAAGAATATACGTTCCTGTGTGTGTGTGTGTGTGATCCAAAATGATGTATGTTTGCTCGTTTAAGTACTTTTATAAGGGATTTTTTATTTTTTGTTATAAACTTGTATAATGTGACTCCACGGTTGGCCTAGTGGTTTTAGTGGTCGCCACGCAACTTCCTACTGCGCCAAGTGTTGTGGGTTCAAATCCTACATGGGACAACACTTTGTGTGATCCATAAATTGTTGTTCTAAGTCTGGGTGTATTTTGTGTCCGTTTCATGTATGTTTGTAAAGATCCCCGCGACACAGGAATTTATATTGCAAATGCGGGTGTTGTCTTTAAAAAAAAATATAGGTTCTGGTATGTGATGTAACTGTGGCGACTTCCACATACAGCGCAACAACATAAAATATATTACAACGCCATCCACCGAAGATACACTGAATTACGGAGTAACGTAGTGCACGAAGAAGCTACCAATCCTAAATCGCGCAATAGAAGTTCTCGCGCCGATTCACATATATACGACTTCCCAACATCAACCGTTGGCAGTGGCCCGCCAAGCATGATCACCTCGCCTGGTCGGAGGATCCTCCCTTTGTGTTGGAGGAACATGTGGCCCCTGCCTCCACATAACATTATGGATAAAAATGTGTACATATTTGGTAACGAAAATCTAGAATTTATATAAAAAATATTGTGCAAGAATTACTGATGTTGGACAATGTCTATTAATAAAACTATACTCATTAAATTTTATAAAACTGTGTTGAGATAAACTTATTTAGATTTGTACATGTTGCAGTAATGTCTACAAACCGGTCAAAAATTCTTATAACTAAATATACTCGCGCTGTTTTAAACAAATAGTTAAGCAACTCATCGACGCTTGTCGAGGCAAGAAGCCCGGCCTTTCTACCCGACTGCGAAAAAAGAACGGTTATGTTTTCAGGTGTATGTATGTATGTAAATTTCTTTGGCACGTTCAGAAAGCCTTCTAAACGGCTTGTCGTATTTTTATGTGAGTGGTGTCAATAGATTCGTCTTAGCCGTGAGAGTGACACAGGTACAGGTATAAATTTAAAAAAAAATACACAGTTGGTTTTTTTTTTAAATAAATCATTACTTGTTCTAGAACATAGAATTACTGTAAAATTAGCAATACAAGCTAGGAATGTTGAGAAGAGTCTAAAAAGGGTGTCAGCAGGCGATGATGTGGAGGAAATATTGTTCATATTTTTTACTGTTTTTTTTATTAACTAGCCTTTATTTTGTTAAAGTAAACTTAAATAATTTAAAATAAAATATATTGTTAGCTTTTAGAACTTTTTAGAATCATAAAACAACAAATTCATATTGAAAAAAACGAACGAAGAAGAAAATAATGAAAACAGCCCAAACAACTTTAGACTTTATTCAGTCAAAAATACTTTTTACTGATTAAGAGTTTAACCTTCACACGTGTATAATGGACATCTCCTATATACAAACAAAATAGCTCCATTAAGAAATGTCATCAAAACCCGTTAAAACAAAAATATAAATATTTAAGCTTATCTCCATTTAAAAACTTGTTCCATTATTAATTTTTAAATTTGAACATAACTCAACCCGACCATAAATATAAAACAAAACAAAAGAATAATTGTTTACACACATGGTAACGGCCTTCACTAAAACAAGTCAATAACTCACAAAATAACTTAATTACACACTAAACTAGAAAATCTCAATCAAAAATATAAAAATGTAAACAAAAAACCACGGGACCACACAACATATAAACATCTAACAAAGTTAATACTGCACCTGATAATAGTATTGTTAAAATAAATTCAACCATAATACGTTTCGCATAAAGTTGCATTTAGGAAGAAATTAGTATCGAAACCGCAAACTTAAGTTTGCTTTTCACAATGTCTGTCAAAATTAAGGAACTATTTACGGGAGTGACTACATTATTTCTTTATAATACCGTCTCTTAATAGAAAAAGGTCACACAATGCAATACAAACAACAAAGAATTTACGACTTTCTCTTTCCAGATTTAAAGCTGAAATTTCTTTGTGATTCGTGGTTCAAGGGTCACGAATCAAATGCATCGTTGGTGGGCTGTTCTAAAATTAAGATGCCATTATATAAATAAAAAAAACATAGATAATAGATTTGTAGATGTCGTCGTGTGCCAAAGATATATTAAGTTCCATTATTTTATATTTCTTTGTAATGTCGTAATAGTTTTTTGTAGCCGTAAATTCATCTAAGGCCCACTGTTTTTTAAATGAGAGATTAAGGAGGTTTATTCGATTTTCAAATAACTTGCTGTTTCAGTTTTGAAAGCGAGGTCTTTCTAAGTGAGAGCGGGATGCAAAAACTAACGCGCGAAAAATTTGAAAAGATAGCAATATATATAGCATAGAAGCAATTTATTAAAATTATTTCAAAGGGTTTTAAAATTTTATTTTCATTCGTATGGCACTCTGTTTACAGAGCAGTATGAGCATTTTATTTCAAAATCAGGAGTTCAGTATTCGTCTCCTGTTCAGTGGAATTATTTTTAGTTTTACTGACTTTAATCTTTTACGAACGGTATATAAGTAAATACTAGTGAATCTATACATTGTGTCATTTTTTTCCCGTGATGAAACAATTGGCTTATGTTCTATTTCATCATCATTATCCTCAACCTATCGCAGTCCACTGCTGGACCACTCCACCTGGCCTGTGGACGTCCTACACTACGTTTGCCGAGACGCGGTCTCCACTCAAGAACTCGTTTACCCAAACGGTTATCGGTTCTACGGTAAATGTGGCCAGATTATAATTAATTAATAAAATTTCGGAAAAATAAGTGCGATCTGGTTACCAGGTGGGGATAAGTCGATCTTCACCGGCTTTTAGACTACCACCCTTGTTCATCTCGCAGGAGATACAGCATTTAAAGGTATTGCAAAGAGAACGAAAACTCCAAATAAACTCCATTGCAAATCAATGTCAATCTTGGTAGATGTTTCTTAACATATGACTGGTTGAAAGCCCTCAGCGTTACCGAAAGCCCGCGTAAGAACATCATAGAAAAGAGTACCATCGTACCATACTTTGTCTATACAAATAAATTTTTTTTTTTTGCCAAATGATATCAGCCGTAACTCATTGCGATGCTTCTGCATCATTGGGCCTCCGGTTTCGCACTCACCATCGAAACATCAGCATAAATGATGTCCCTTTAATTTGCTCTTCTGGGCGAAAGTACTACCCACCTCGGTCGGGCCGACCCCTTCCTGTTGAAATCAGCATGACTACTACCTTGAAGATTAAAACAATGTCTAACAAAGAATTGTATATTTATTTATACACGTTTATAGTGTACATTTTGAAGCCACCATTAACCTATTTTATGACGTATGCTCAACCCAGAATAGTCCGCCAAACAATACATGTAACACGTTTATTCCTTTATTATTGTTGTTTTGAAACATTTTTTCTTAAGTTTGTTGAACTGGCGATGAAAATAATTTGTGTACGCCAAAACTCGTGGCAACAAATTTGATTAGCAAGACGCCATTAAAGTAATACGCAATGTCTTTCTCTATTATTTTTTTTTCTGTGAATTCTAAATTTAAATTTTGTGTTTCCTTTTTTATAAATTACTAGATTACTTGGCCAGTTCAATTCTGAAACAAATATTGTTGTTGGGAGAATATACGTCGCTATTATGTTTTGTTTTTTTTTATTAATTGGCAACGAAATATAACATTTTGTTCTTTTTTTAAATTTTATTAAATGTATAAAATATAATTCTTTGTGTTAGTTACACTATTTATAGCTCGAGAACGGCTAAACCGATTTGTCTGTAAATTAGTGGGGAGGTAGCTTAGAACCAGGAGACATTATTACAAAGAATTTATTTTTATTTTTATTTACGTTGTTGTTGGCCAGCGTGGGGATCTGAGAGGAGACCCGAACCCAACAGTGGGACATTATAGGTTGTTGATGATGACGATTAAAAAAGTATACATAAAATATATGTATTTAAATCAGTTGTCGAGTACCCATAATACAAGCTCTGCTTAGCTTAGACTAGATGGCGTCATGTGTTAAATGTCCGAATAATTTGTTTATTTATAAATATTTCCGAATAATCCTATAAAAGTGATTAATTTGCTAATGATGTTGATATTGCATTGACCGCAAACATCGATAAGCTCGATCGCTTAAATTGTTACGCTTGAAAAGCTGATTAGCGCCCCACGAATGGTGTTTGGACCAATCATATCTATTCTAAGAATTCCTTTCTAAACTTCGCTGTGGATGTAATTGTCTTGTATTAACTAAAAGTACTATAATTATTTATTTAAAGCCTTGGCACGCTACCTCACATACAGCCACCTGATCTCAATCTAGACGGAGCCTGTGTTATAATAACTAAACCGCTGATAGTTCTATCGAATATATCACTAGTATATTAAAAATAGCCTAAGTTACTCCTTATGTTAGTGAAAGTGATGTCAAAAGCGGTCCAGCCGTTCCAGAGATTAGTCATAACAGATAGGCAAGAAACAAAAAATTGCTTTTGTCATTTTTGTACCGATTATTATATATGTATATACATAATACATTTAGTGAAAAGTTGTTCATATGAAATTACAAACAGACACTTCAATTTCATTTATTTTTATTTGTATAGATTTTTAAATACGTATATTGATATTAGACTAGCTGAACCCCGCGGTGTTACTAGCGTTTGTTATTGTTGTAACCACAGGTTACACCGCGGGGCAAAGTTAATCAAAGAAAGTAGCCTAAGTCACTTCTAAATACATCAGCTATCTGCCGATTATAATCCTGTCAAGCCGCCAGCCGTTCCAGAGATTAGCCGGCACAAACAAACGAAAAGATCGACAGACAAAAATTGTAAAAAAAAAATATTGTGGTATATGTTTTTTTTATGGGCAAACGAGCAGAAGTATCGCCTGATGGTAAGCGATTACGAGCCGGCCCATGCATGCTGAAGCGTGGTCTCCCACGGGTTGAGCATATGCAATAAAGATAAATAAATAAAATACCTGGCAGAGAATATCAGTTTAATTGTAGCACCGCAGACGGTTGGGCGTCTGTTTCTATTTAAGACTTGGTTGCGCAAACCATGACATTTGAACGAGCGTGTCCGACAATGACAACTAGTTGCAGTCGCCATGCTTGCACGGCTCTTTAGCAATTTGTGAGAAAATGGGGCTTGAAAGGTTGCCCGTAGACGTTTGTAAGTGATTTTAAATTGTAGCGTAGTACATTCAGATAAGGGTTTTAAAATTGTGACTTATTACAAGGATGTTATGATTCAAAGTTCAATAGTAAATTGAATTATTTCAGTGGAGTAAAACAACGATATCTTAAAACTAGAAGGTACTATTATATACATGCAGATCTATACAAATAAATAAAATTGGAGTGTGTAAAATTAAATTCTTGGGTTCGATTCCCGGGTCGGATCAAATGTTTGTTTGGATGTTTTCCATGTATGATATTGTGTGTATTTACAAAAAAAAGTATATATGTATTTATATCAGTTTTCTAGTTCCCATAATATCAGCTCTGCTTAGTTCGTGACTAGATGGCGTTGTGTGTTAGATGTCCGAAATATTTATTTATTTAAATCCATATATACACGGTACATAAAATCAAATTAACATTTTTTAAAATCTTTGCCTGTCTTTCTGTCCGCTTGTTACGGCTAATCTCTTAACGGTTGGACCGATTTTGACAGGATTTTTACTGGCAGATAGCTGATGTAATAAGGAGTAAGTTAGGCTACTTTTTCAGACTAGCTGTGACCCGCGTTTGTAAAGGTACAAAAATAACCACATGTAACACTGCGGGACAGCGAGTTATTAATAAATTACACCTAGATATAAAACAAATACTTAATCATATTCATTAAATAACCATGAATTGATGCACAAAAGCAATAAAAACGCGCAACAATTATATCAACAAGTGTGTTATCAAAATGGACACTTTCAGGAACTGATGTTTTTTTATATATATTATAGGGGGCAAACGAACAGACGTATCGTAAACGATTACCGCCGACCATGAACACCCGCAACACCAGGGGCGTCACAAGTGCGTGGCTGCCCTTGGGGGATGGGAAGGGGGATTAGGGGAAGGGTTTGATTATGGGCCTCCAGTATCCTCACTCACTCAGTGAAACACAGCGCAGGCGCTGTTTCCCACCGGTTTTCTGTGAGGCCGTGGTATCACTGCGGTCGATCCGGCCCATGCATGCCGAAGCGTCTCTCCCACGGTAAAATTTAGTTTTCGGATTTCAATAATTTAGTTCAAAAATGAAACTAAAGTGTGATAAGGAATTCTCCTTTTATAGCTTAAACTATAAATAATCAACGGGTCTGCATTAGTTCAAAGTGTTACGAAAATAGGTTCATTAATAGGTGGGCGTTACGATTCATTTTTACTAATTAAGATGTTTGAATATAATCTACATATTCAATGAGGGCTTCTTCATTTTAAAGTCGAAAGTTGAGTGGTTTTTTGTATTAAATACTTTTGATCGTGATTCTTAAGAGAAGCTCGGAGTATGGAATATGGCGGTGATTCTCGCCCGTGCCTCGGAGAGCACGTTAAGCCGTCGGTTGTCATGAACATCTATGGCAATCGTTATTGGGAAGTCAGTGCCCTCAAATATACTGACAACTAGTTCGACACGATTGCGAAGGTAAAATACCAGTCGCTGGTAAAAAATGATGTTCAGGTAAAACTGGTTGAACTAGTAGCCAACCCCAAATAATCTTAGTAATAAAAATATTCCTTATTTATTCATTTTTAAACGATTTAAAAAATGGTGGAGTTTCTCACTTCTATTGTACTTTGTCTTTGTATAATTACTACTCCTACTACTTCGCATCAGAAACGCACCTCGTTTCTGATGCGAAAAGAACCAGGGTCATCGACGTAGCCCACAGGATTAGCAAGCTGAAGTGGCAGTGGGCTGGCCACATTTGCCGAAGAACCGATAACCGTTTGGGTAAACGAGTTCTTAAGTGGAGACCGCGTCTCGGCAAACGTAGTGTAGGACGTCCACAGGCCAGGTGGAGCGATGATTTTTGCAGGACAGCTGGCAGGAGCTGGATGCGAGAAGCCATAGATCGAAGTAAGTGGCGTGAAATTGGAGAGGCCTATGTCCAGCAGTGGACTGCGATAGGGAGATGATGACTCCAGAACTCATAAGAAAATAGTCCACTAAAAGAGCTTTCCCCATGGTTCAATCTATGTGTATGAGTATATCGGAATTCATTGAAATTGTTTCAAAGGTTTAGCCGTAATGACAACAGATAGATAACAATAGACAGACAGATAGACAGAAATAGTTACTTTAGAATCTATAACATTAGTATGAAATTGTAAAAAAAAAGTTGTTTTTTTGTTTGGTACTGTACTGATATCATTCAATTTGAGTTTTTAACAAGCACAGTGATTAATTTTCAAAAACTGTTTTATGATGTTCGGAAGTATCTCCCATTATCTTAATATCCCATTATATATTTCTACAAAAAATAAAGATTTAGTAGGAAAAAATTGCGATTTAAATTTTAAGTTTAAAATTCTCGAGAATAAGCTCGGTGGTGTCATGGTGTCTGTTCGTGACAGACCCGACGTCACCATTTGTCAACCAGTGCCAATTATAGCTCTTAAAAATAGTAAAGTTGTGGTCGATTGTATCCAAACAGAGTGACCTTTATACATAAGTGACGTAACTCGTTCTGATTGGTGTTTAACTTGACATGGCGGATTGCTGTATTTTGTAGTTTTATTTTTGTTAATTAACTATTAATCTCGCTCCAGATATGAATATAAATACGATTTTTATACACTATGAACCTGAATAAATACATAATTTTAGAAGTTCTTCGTTACTGTCATCATGCCTATTGTTTCTACCTGTTTCCAAACAGGTCTTGTCAATTAAAATTGACCTAACAAACCGACACTTACTGCAACAATAATAAACAGTATTAAGACTCAGTCACCGAATGAATGGGTCTCCTGTATGTATCCTCACTCACTCAGTGAAACACAACGCAGGCGCTTTTTCTCACCGGTTTTCTGTGACGCCGTTTGAGCCGGCCCATGCATGCCGAAGCGTGGCTCTCCCACGGTAACCTGATGGAACCTTCTTAGCCTAATGAAAACCATGAGCAGATTCCAAGAGTGGTGGTCACCATACTCATTGTGAATGCAGACAATCCAACAATGCAGCAAGGTGACCCACACCATGGCAACCGGGTGAAATGCTTCTGCATCATTACAGCACTTCAAAGCAATACATTTATATTTCTCTTGACCTCACATGTTGTCAAATTCAGAAACATGACTCCGTTCGCGCGTATTTTCCCCGCCAATTGAGCTACATAATTGACTGCCTCGGTGGCGCAGTGGTAGCGTATTCGTCTGCTGTGATTGAGGTCTCGGGTTCGATTCCATTGCCGGACCAAATGTTTGTATGACCTGTAGATATTGGTTTCGGAGTTTGGATGTTTTTTACGTATAATAAGTATATCTTTACAAAAAAAGTATGTATGTATTTATATCAGTTGTCTAGTACCGATAACACAAGCTCTGCATAGTTTGGGACTAGATGGCGTTGTGTGTTAGATACCCGAAATATTTATTTATTTACAATGGTGATTGAATTTAGATTTTATTGAGTGACGCAAGACGTTTAAATACAAGAAACAACACTAGAAATATTGATTTACAGTTAAAAGTCAAGTGTGAGACATCCATCATTGTTTGAGACACGACTGGCTTCTTGATGCACTGAAATAGATCAAGTAGGTCAGTTAGTGCAAATTTAAATGCGTTATGCAACTTACACGTTTATTGTAAGCGTGGGTGTATTTAGTTAAAAGAATTAGGTCGATAGTTAAATTGAAAATGAAATGCTATTGGTTAATTCATTTGCGTATATCTTGAACCGTTTCTTTACATCTTTGAATTGACTACACGGTTGGCCTAGTGGTTTCAGTGGTCCGGATGGCGTAAGAAAGCGGTTCCCGGATCCTTCCCGTCTCAGGCGCAGAGTGGCACACCGTGTGGTTTTAGTCGGTTCGATAGCGACACACCGCCCCGCCGCAAACCCCGGTGGGGTGAAGGCCCGAGGGTGTTTCCATACGTAAAAAAAGGGGTTTAAGTGGTCGCCACACCGCTTCCTACAGTGCCAATCCTACATGGGAACAATACTTTTTGTGATCCATAAATTGTTGTTCTAAGTCTGGGTGTACTTTGGGTCCGTTTCATGTATGTTTGTAAAGATCCCCGCGACACAGGAATGTATATTCCTAATGCGGGAGTTGTCTTTAAAAAATAAAAATAATTATACAATTTCAATAGGCTTCGCAAGTTTTGAAACAAAAACGAAATTGAAGACTGTTTTCGCCAAACGTATATCAAAATTCAAGTTCAAATTCAAAAACACCGTGGGAGAGTCACGCTTTGGCACGAATGGGCCGGCTCAAACGGAGTGATAACACGGCCTCACAGAAAACCGGTGTGAAACAGTACTTGCGCTGTGTTTCACCAAGTGATTGAGGATACCGCAGCCCAAACCCTCCCCAATCCTCCTCCCGGCCGGCAACGCATATGTGACGCCTCTGGTGCTGCGGTTATCCTTGGGCGGCGGTAATCGCTTACCATCAGGCGATACGTTTGCTAGTTTGCCCGCTATTCCATAAAAAATGTAGGGTAAATAAATAACATTATAGAAATCGTACCAAGTCCTGAATTATATAAGCAGTCAATTTAATATGATAATGATAATATATACAACAACAAAAATAGCATTTTATACAACATCATCATTAACGGTCCATCCATCTACTGCTAGGCATAGGTAGAAGGAAGATTTAGCTACAACTAAATTTTATCTTTTTTAAATCGATTAAACTTTCCTCAAAAATGAAATCGATTGTTATAATCAACCGATTAAGGGTCTATTGTATTATATCGTCAATCGACCACGTATCGATTTATTAAATAAAAGAGGTGACAGAGAACTACCTCTTATTTTTTTAAATAGGTCTTCTAATTTCAAAAAACGATGGCGTTTCGGTAGCGGATATGACTGCTGTGCTCGAGGTATCGGGTTCGATTCCCGGGTCGGTCCAAATGTTTGTATGATCTGCAAATATTTGTTTCGGAGTTTGGGTATTTTCTATATATAATATTTAAGTATTTATAAGAAAAGGATATATGTATTTATATCAGTTGTGTAGTACCCATAACACAAGCTCTGGTTAGTTTGGGACTAGATGGCGTTATCAGGAGACGGTGCCAGCTTCAGTGCGGGCAGGCACTGGGAGGGGTCCGGATGGCGTAAGAAAGCGGTTCCCGGCTCCCTCCCGTCTCAGGCGCAGAGTGGCACACCGTGTGGTTTTAGTCGGTTCGATTCCGATACACCGCCCCGCCGCACACCCCGGTGGGGTGAAGGCCCGAGGGGGTTTCCACACGTAAAAAATTGGACTACATGGCGTTATGTGTTAGATGGCCGAAATATTGATTATTTAAACAAATTCAAAAATAAATCATACCAGAGCCTTTTCATTACCGGTTTTATATTGAAGTAAATAATCGTTAATACTATTTGATTGCATTGTAATATTTCTAATTACAGAATGACATCATTTATAATACACATGACATGTATATAAAATGTATAACGTGTATAAATAATGTATAAGTCCATGGGTCGTCGTCACTACCTAGAAGTTGTATATCTTTTCCTCTTCGTTGTTTGTTTTCGATAAAATACTCAGAAACTTCGGAAATATACTTCTTTTAACTCTCTGTAAATCAATAAGACAATATATTAATACATAATATACATATGTATGTAATGTATGTAAAAAAAAGCGATATGAGTAATTTTAACATATCATTTAATTCATGCATGCACTTGTTATGTACTAATGATTTCTCATACATATGGTTTTTTTTTATAATTTGATTATTATGGAAATAAAGAGGCTATATTATTATTACTATTATAATATATATGTACATACTAGCTGAGCCACGCGGTTTTACCCGCAGTAGAAAAGTACCGTTACAAATTGTAGCCTGTCTGTTACTCTGATATATAAGCCATATTATTGTAAAGTTTAATAAAAATCCAATCAGTAGTTTTTACGTGAAAGAGTAACAAACATCCATCCATACTTACAAACTTTCGCGTTTATAGTGTTAGTAGTATTTATGGTAACACCATGAATAAATATATGTATTAGTTCTGAGTCGTATATGCATACGTTTTTTGTTGTAACCGCGGACAATGCAGAAGGGCGAAGCTAGTCTAAAAAATAGCTTTAGTTACTCCTTATATCTTCAGCTATCTGTCAGTGAAAGTCCCGTCGAAATCAGTCCAGCCGTTCCAGAGAATACGCGAAACAAAGAGACAGAAAAAAATTTATAAAAAAATATTATAGTTTGGTTTATGTATCGTATATACATTTTAGTATATATGTATTTATATCAGTTATCTAGGTACTCATAAGCTCTGCTTAACTTAAGACTATATGGCGTTGTGTGAATAAAAAAACATATCTATTTTCTATTTAAAACATCTATACAAACAAACACACGGTACCAATACAGTGGCATTCATTTATCCAAACCACGCGACTGGATGCAGCCGGCACGTATCGTTGCAAGCTCAGCATAACAGATGTACACATGGACTATATTTACCATGAACATCAATCGGATAATCAGGACAAAAATCGATTCAAAATAGCTGGTACGGCTCTTTTAAAAGTCCTAAATTATCGAAAAGATTTAGTTGCCTATTTTCGTATTAACAAAATTGACCTTTAGAAGTTGAGTTGACAATAGGGATTTTGTAAAATTATTACTTGATACAGACATTATAATGAAAGAGTCAACATTTTGTTTCATTTCTTTAAAGAACAACTCCCTTATTAGGAATATATATTCTATGTCGTAAGAGATGAAACGTATACCAAGAACACCCTGAAAAAAAAATGTGGATCATAACAAGTGTTGAAAATAAGGGATTTTGGTCAACAACACTTGGCGCAGTAGAAAGCGGGTTGGCGACCTCGTTAATTACTAGCATAACTAGCAGTTATGTTTCACAATTATCAGTTTTTTTATTATCCTACTAATATTATTAACGCGAAACTTTGTAATTATAGATGAATGTTTGTTATTCTTTCACGTAAAAACAACTGAATGGATTTTAATGAAACGTTTCAATAATATAGCTTGTACACAGAATAACACATGCTACAATTTATGAAAATACAAGTCACACAATATCTTTGTACTGCGGGTTACACTGCCGGGATCAGTTAGTAGTATTATAATCCTACGTAGTGCAGTATGAATTAGAATAATATATATCAATAAAATCTAAGTGTCAGGGTGTTTTATTTATCAAAGTATTTTTACTGTATGATGTGTACTGTATGTAACAAACATTATTTTGAAATTAATTGCAACTTGCAGAATTAATTCTCACAACCCTATTACCCAAGGGACGTCAACTAACTCTGACTTGCATCTCTAACTTCAATCAAACTCAAAAAACGAAGTCAACCAATTTTTTTTAAAAATAGTACTAATATTTTACGGGACAATTTTTACAAAATGTATGCCCCATGGTCACCCTATACCCGCCCATAACTAGCATTCTACCAGTGTACTAGCTTGTAAGCTGTAGTTCCAACCTGTATGTAGGCTTTCTATTGACCTGTTTGTGTTCTTGTATGTATGTATGCGCTATGGTATCGTAAATTGCTAACCCGATGTGGGTTAGTGTGTAGTTCTATGAATAAACTTTCTATAGTATAAACATAGTAATAATGTTCAAGTTTTCAAGTAGTAATAGTCAAGTGGTTAGTGATTCCGATTATTATGTCACCACGAGTGGGATCGATTCCACTTTTTTTTTTATGTTATAGGGGCAAACGAGCAATCGTATCGCCTGATGGCAAACGATTACCGCCGTCCTTGGACACCCGTAACACCAGGGGCGTCACAAGTACGTTGCCTCTCTTGGGGGATGGGAAGGGGGATTAAGGGAAGAGTTCGATTATGGGCCTCCGGTATCCTCACTCACTCAGTGAAACACAGCGCAGGCGCTGTTTCACACCGGTTTTCTGTAAGGCCGTGGTATCACTCCGGTCGAGCAATGGATGTACAAAGTTGGTTTTAAGTAGGCACATTAAAGCGAAGCGATGCCATAAATCTAGCGACAATAGGGCAGCGTGTCTGCGATAGGTCGAGAGTTCGAGTCTCGGGGTATGCATTATGGCCAATGAATGCGGTATACAAGAATGCTCTCAGAAATGTTTGTTTATTGTAATACTAAATGCTTTACAGTGTATTTACTAATGGTTAATGGAGACTTTGACTGATTATAATGCCAATGGGTGGTGCTAATCGCTTACCATCAGGCGATACGTCTGCTCATTTGCATAAAAAAAAAAGTTACCTTACTCCTCCAAAACGGCTTTACTGGTATATGCATATGAAATTCAGTAGGTCTGAGAATCGGCTAGTATCTGTTTTTCATACCCAACACCACCCTTAACATTTTTTTTTAATTTTGTTCAGAATATTTTGTTTTTATTTTTCTATAATAAGGCATTAAAAAGTACATACGACCCTAAATTTTTACCCTTTTATCACCAACCCCTATTTTTTAAAAGCCATTTTAGTAATTTTATCATTTTTCATCCGTATACGGCAAAACAACGTTTGCTGGGTCAGCTAGTATATGTATATATTGGTAGTCTGTGAACAATAGTTTTGTTTACATGTTCATATACATATTTGTAATACAACGTAAATTATTTTGTTCAATAAATAAGATAAAATATATAAGAGAATTGCTCGTTTAATGGTATTAGATGCCATTACAATTCTCGTTTGTAATTTCAAGCAGAATTTAAACACGTCTTACATTAATGGCTGGAAACCTGCCTACAGTATTAGCCCCATTATTGGTCCCAAAGGAATATATTTATATTCTTATTATCATAAATTTTATTTTACGCAGTACAGGCTTAATGTTTTGCTATGGTTATTACAAATTGTAACGAACTTAAAGGGACTTAAAGGATTACAGATTGTGAACTAAATTAAACTTATTTCTGGAGTAAAACATGAAAAAAGCCCAGATAAGGTCCTTACAGAGATTATAAAAAAATATCATCATCATCAACAACCCATAATGTCCCACTGCTGGGCTCGGGTGTCCTCTCAGGAGAGGGTTAAGGCCATACGTCCCCACGCTGGCCAAGTGCGGTTTTGGTATTTGGCCAGCCCGCACTAGGCCTAGGACTAGATTAAATAAAAATATATATACTAGTTATTACACGCGGCTTAACTCGCGTGCTCTGTTCTTACTTCACGTTTCTTTCTTTGAAAATGACGAAAATCCGTTTATTTACTCCCTTAGGGGTGATATTACCAAAAATACTTTTATAGAATAGAATAAACTTTATTGTACACCAATAGATACAGTTATATTTGAGCTAAGCAATATAATGATCATGTACAAATGGCGGCCTTATCGCTGAAAAACAATCTCTTACAGGCAACCTTTGGATGGACAAATCGACTGTAGAAACACAAAATCATGGATAGTATTGGTGTTCAAAATAAATATAATATATTGAGTGGTTACAATATAAAAATATCAGAAGAATACACGGTTGGCCTATTGGTTTCAGTGGTCGCCACACCGCTTCCTACTGCGCCAAGTGTTGTGGGTTCAAATCCTACATGGGACAACACTTTGTGTGATCCATAAATTGTTGTTCTAAGTCTGGGTGTACTTTGTGCCCGTTTCATGTATGTTTGTAAAGAACCCCGTGACACAGGAATGTATATTCCTAATGCGGGAGTTGTAAAAAAAAAAGAAAAAAAAAGAAGAAGAAAAAACTTCAAGTTACCCAGAGGCTCTGCATTGATGAATCAATCAGGGCAAGTAATTTACATGTATAGATTAAAAATATTTACGTTCCATTACAAATCAATATTAATAAACAATGGTTGTTTGTTATTCAAATGGCAGTAGCCTTGAAGGGTGCGTCAACTGACTGTGAGATAATTGGAGGTCGCTACGCTATGAATAAATAATAATGATTTTTTCTTAAAGTATAATAGAATATCTCATAACACAACTAATGTCTTTTTACTCGACTACAGCGCAACCAAAAGGAAGGGTAATAGTTTTGACTGTCTGTTACTCTAGTGTATGTTTGTATGGTCCACCGTGGCATTTAATAATTACTAGTTTTACTTTAATTTAAATATTTAAAACCTTTAAAAAATATTTATTTAGAAACCATACTCGATGTAATTTGAAATTACTTTTAGACTCCAATCCAAAATCCTTAATATTGTTTTTTTTTAATTTTGATGTACCCAGTGTCACTCTCAAGACTAAGACGAATCTATTGACACCACTCACATAAAAATACGACAAGCCGTTTAGACTCTAGGGAGTGCCAAAGAAATATACATACATACGCTCAAAAAACTAAACTCTCCTATTTTCGCAGTCGGGAAAAAACGGCCTTGTCGCAATTTACAAAGATGAGAGTGAATTTTAAAAGAAAAATCAAAAATCTTTAAGTATTTGTTATTTAAATTTCGAAAACACATTGAACTATATTCTGAATCAAAAACAAAATTGCGTACACAGTTATGGTCATTAGTACACTTAAAATATATTTCAAGAAAACACTTTCAAAGTTATTTCGTTTGTTATCGTTTTCGGATATTTTTGCGTATAATTATTTTTATATTTTGTGATTGGTCACATCCCTACAGATCCAAACTTCAAACGTTTTGTGACTGTATCCGTTATACCCGATGCCTGTACAGTGGTTGTAGAGTCGGTAGTTAGTGACCGTGACCGTTTTACCGTAGGAGAGCCACGCTTCGGCATGAATGGGCCGGCTCGACCGGAGTGATACCACGGCCTCACAGAAAACCGGTGTGAAACAGCGCTTGCGCTGTGTTTCATCGAGTGAGTGAGGATACCGGAGGCCCATACTCCAATCCAACGCCCCCTATCCCCCTCACCATCCCCTTTCCCCCCCAGGCCGCCATAGTGTGGGTCACCATACTGCATTGTTCTTTTTCGCATTGAGGATGGTGACCACCACTCTTGGATTCTGCTCATGCTTTCCATCAGGCAGGGCAGAGTCATTTTGGCAGCTTAAATATTAAAAAAAGAAAAAAAAAAACCCTTAAATCTGAGTGTGGTATGAGTTGATACTCGAGAAGTCCTAATCCAGTTATTTTTAGTCTGTGAATAAACAACTATCCAAATAATTTTTTTTTATGTTATAGCAGGCAAACGAGCAGACGTATCGCCTGATGGTAAACGATTACCGCCGGCCATGGACACCCGTAATACCAGGGGGGATAAGAAGGGGTATTAGGGAAAGGGTTGGATTATGGGCCTCCAGTATCCTCACTCACTCAGTGAAACACAGCGCAGGTGCTGTTTCACACCGGTTTTCTGTGAGGCTGTGGTATCACATCGGTAGAGCCGGGCTCTCCCACGCTCTTAACTTATTAGTCTTAATAATTTATTATCGCAAAGCTAACTTAATATCCGAATAAAATATCCTCATATCAACTGACATCACTAAATATCGTAATATATAAAAAAATGTTAAAGTTTACTTACAAGGTTCAAATTATTGTCATATCTATGCAACGAGTATTCCCACGCGCAAGCCTTTCTAGAACAAAGATATAAAACTATTCTAGAATTGGTTTCACATTTTTTAATGAAAATTCATTACAGAAGTATAAGTTAAATAAATTTTAACCGACTGTGAAAGAAGGAGGGTTATGTTTTTCGAGCGTATGTATGTATCTTTCTTTGGTACACCTTAAAGCATAAACGGCTTGTCGTATTATATGTGAGTGGTGTCAATAGATCAAAATCAAAACATCAAAATTAAAGTAACCTAAAAAAAATGATTTCCAGATACATCGAGTGTGGTATCAAAATAAAGAATTTTTAACGGTGATTGCAAATAAATATCTCGCTTAAATAATAATAAATAAATAATAAATAAATATTCCCAACATCTAACACACAACGCCATCTAGTCCCAAACTAAGCAGAGCTTGTATTATGGGCACTAGACAACTGATATAATACTTATATACTTTTTTTTTGTAAATACATACAAATCATACATAGAAAACACCCAAACTCCGAAATAAATATTTGCAGATCATACAAACATTTGATCCGACCCGGGAGTCGAACCCGAGACCTCAGGAACTGCAGTCGCATACGCTACCGATGAGCCACCGAGAATTTATTTTTTAAATGATATTTTCTTGGTCGGGCTTTATTTTTTTTATAATTCATTACTTGTTTACTTAAATGGAACTAATATGCGTTTCTAGAACACATTTACCCACGAGAGATATGATAATAATAAACCCACACATGTCATACATGGCTATCTGATTCTCAACTATAGTCCTTTAAATATATCTTGATCTCTGTGCCAATAGGGAATATGCGTAAAATTTTTATTTGCCTCAAATATTTTTCTCTAGATTCTTTATTGTTTTTACAATATACTTTTAAGATATTTTTTATTTAGCGATTATTTAAACCCAGAAAATTAGAATTAGGTGATTAGAAACAATCATCGAGGGTAAGCAACGATGGCGCGGTCAGTACCTGGATGGGTGACCGCTGGTGGCATGTTACCATGAGCGTCTCCGTGATTCGGAGGTCACGTTAAGCAGTCGGTCCCGGTTGTTATCATACGATAACAGTCGTGAAGCTTAGTTGGAGGCCTTCGGGCGGCTTAAAAAAAAACATCCAACGGCAAGATTTACGTAGCCACAACGTATTCTTGCCAGTCCCCAACCCGCACTTGGCCAGCGTGGGGACGTATGGCCTTAACCCTCTCCTGAGAGGAGACCCGAGCCCAGCAGTGGGACATTATGGGTTGCTGTTTTAAACCCAGAAAATATTAAGTATAAAGTAAAAATTAATGGAGGGAAATTCAAACTTACCAAACATGTCGTCGATAGTCACTTCATCGAAATTATCAGTCGAAAATCAAACTGTGTTCATAGTGTTTGTGAGAAAAATTACCTTCTTCAATGATTTTTGTGGCAACATTTTATAGTAAATTTAGTATAAAGTTATGTCAAAAGCGCACGTAAAATGGCGGTGTTTGAATAGGCCGAATAATTTAGTCGGTGTTTTATATTTCACTTTGAAAATTAGTTTGACTATTTTCAAGCTTATTTATATTTTTTTCTATATTTTAGAGACGTAAATGATTAGATAAAGAAAAAACATACATATTCCCTATTGTCATTAATATCATTTCATAACTTGGTACAATTTTATGTGGGATTTATGATATTTATAATGTATAGCACTTCATTTATACAAATAAATGAAATTGCATTGTCTGTTTGTAATATTAAAATTAAATGCTTATATATGTTTACACGGTACGTAGACCAAAATAATATTTTTTTGAAATTTTTGCATCTGTCTGTCGATTTTTTCTGGGTAATCTCAGGAACGGCTGGACCGATTTCCACGGGACTTTAAGCGGCAGATACCTGAAAATATGAAGAGTAGCTAAGACTACTTTTTTTAGAATAGCGTTGCGCCGTAACGTGGCCCGCGGTTATAACAACAAACGCGGATAACACCCCAGGGCTCAGTTAGTTTATAATAAGACTGGTACGGGAAGAAGGAAAATTGTTCAAAGGTACTTTGTCGGTTTTATAGTCAGTATACGAATGACCGAGATTTAGTCGGTGTGCCGTTTCAGAGAAAGCTACTTAACCGTTCATCATGAAACTTTGTACACATAATATTAAAAGCGAGCGAAGCCGCGAGTGAAAGCTAGTACTTGAACTACCAAATGAACTATAAATATGAAAAATGATCATCCACCTCACACAATTATTTGTCCTGCATGGTAAGTAAACCCACGACCTCTGGTTTAGCAGTCAGGTTAACAAAAGTTAGACCAATGGCCTGTGAACTGTTTCTATATGGTTTCCATTTGAATCATTATATTTTCCCGTTAACTCATTCATTGTTCATTTATCCCATTGAACTTAGAAGTTAAAAAAATATGGGAAAGTGTCCCCTAAGAAGTTTGTAAGGGCGCACATACATTTATTGTGTGTAAAAACTCGTGGGATGATTTATCGAACGTGCATAGTTAGCATTAAGTAGTTTTAGTTATTGTTAGAAACGGAATTATACGTTAAAGTAGCTTAGTTTCTTATGTCTATGTTCATTGTAAATCATATTAATAGAACAAGCAATAAAGCGTCTGAAAGAATCCAAATGCGTATCAGTGATTTCTAATGCTCGTTTGTTCAAAAAAATCTTTTTAAGAAAACAACTTTCGAGTTTAGAATAACTGACTATATAGGCATTACATAAACAGATAAAAGTTCGTGGATCACTTAAAGTATTATGCCAAATGGGGGTCAAATTCACAACGTTCAGTGCAGCAGGAACGGGCGAGGTAAACGTTTAAACCACTACGCCATGATTCAGCAAACTATCGTAAACTAGAAACATTAAAGACTAATAGTAATGTATTTTCAGGAAATATTCACTTTACCTCTAAGGCAATCACTATTGCGAAATGACCCCAGTTTATCGTTGTTTTCGAGGCCGAGCTCTCACTTCTGTCAACTTTGACAGCTGTCAGTTTTGACACATCCAGTAAAAAGTATTTCATTGACCAATTTAAAGCATGCATTGATACACATTTTAACAGCAATTTTATGACCTCAGTGGTCGATTTGTGGTGTATTGTGGTCCATATATTGTTACTACATTTAATGTTACTGTAGTCTTCTTATATGTGGAAATATACTTCATATTTATAGCTGGGTTTTATACATGTGACATATATATATATTGTATTTTTAATATATGATTTAAATATATAAGTGTCAGATAAGATTGAAATGTAGTGATAAGAGAACGTGGGCAGCTAAAAGAAGATGTAGTGATTAAGATTGATTATAATGTAGTACACTTAATAACATCCCGGAGTTTGGGAGTCGGGGTCGGAACCCACGTGCTTCGGAGAGCACGTAAAACAATCGATCCGGTGCCTGATCTCTCCCCGGTCGTGTCGGATACCCGTGCCATCGGATTGTGAGAGTGAGGGAACAGAGATTGCGCCTATTTATGCACGTGTTTATGCACATCCTTGTGCACTATAATACGTGGAAGGCTGGTCTACGTAAAGACTGGCCACGCTGGCCGAAATCGGCTATGAGTACATTAACGTTACCGGACATATGGATGATGGATTCAGAGGGCGGTAGCTGTGGTGGTGGAGGGTGTGACCCTAAGTTGCAGACCTCGTTAACCTCGTCCACACTAATATTATAAATTCGAAACTAACTCTGTCTGTTTGTTACGCGTTTACGGCTAAACCGCTGCACCGATCTTTATGAAATTTGGCGTGGAGATACTTTGATTCTTGAGGAAGGATATAGTCTGCTCTTTACTGCGATAACCAAAAAAGACGCAGGTGGAGCCGCGGTCACAAGCTAGTAAATAATAAAGAACATATTAGGAGACTAAGTTTTAGAAAAGACTGAAGAAAGTATTTATTCTCAGTAATTTGATTTCAATGTTTTTAATTTTTTTTACTCTTCTTTTGCAGGTATGGACTTTTCCTGAGCCAAATACATATTTTCAAGTTTCTTCATAGATAAGTAAGTTTAATGTAAATACTTTTATATATATGTATAACACCTATTTCTATTGTTACAAATTTTCACGGATCTTGTTTTTTTTTAAACTTTCTAGTGTCAATATATGCATTATACTATTGCTTTGTGGCTAGTCTTTAACTAATAAACAACTTGAGGTCAACACATTGCAAAGTTAAGCAGCCCTAGCCAGGTCAGTTATTGGATGGGTGACCGTATTTTAAGATATTGAAACCTCTCTATCTCCTTCTCATCCAAAGCTAGTGGCCAACATCACGAGAAGTTAGATGCCTCAAAAAGATCTTCTACAGAACAGTCTTATTTAAAGAAAAATATCGTCCAGCACTTGGATAGTGGAGATAGATAGAGGAGATCTATAGCACAGGCCTCGGCTTAGTTTGGACACCAGATATCCCACAAATTACGGATTTTTTGAAAAAATTCTATCAACAATGCTGTAAACATGATGTAATTTGTGGAGATAAAATAAACATTTCTATTTAATATTTATTTATTTATTTTTTTTATATTTAATCTGCCAAAATGACTCTGCCCTGCCTGATGGAAAGCATGAGCAGAATCCAAGAGTGGTGGTCACCATCCTCCATGCGAAAAAGAACAATGCAGAATGGTGACCCACACTATGGCGGCCTGGGGGGAAGGGGGATGGTGAGGGGGATAGGGGGCGTTGGATTGGGGTATGGGCCTCCGGTATCCTCACTCACTCGATGAAACACAGCGTAAGCGCTGTTTCACACCGGTTTTCTGTGAGGCCGTGGTATCACTCCGGTCGAGCCGGCCCATTCATGCCGAAGCGTGGCTCTCCCACGGTCACGGTACTACTTGGNTTACTTGGATAGTGGATTGTGGATGATGGGAGTCGTGTCGTGTAACTAAGATTGACCCTCAAAGGCTTAGAAGGAGGAAGACCTGATGTTTCGTCATTAACAATAACTTATTAATCTTTACGTTTACTAACGGTTTTAAGTCTGAACTTAATATTAAAAACACAGTTACAAAAGCATTCGACTCGCATTCGTTCAGAAATGTGGAAATTAATGTTCGCTTCACTAGTCATAAAATATATACGTTCATAGTCAGCATATCTATACTAATAAGTAATATTGAAGTGTCTGTTTCATATTTCAAATAAGCAGGTCTTCATTAAATGCATGTGAAATTTTTTATGCGATATTTACACAAAAAGAGCAATCTTTTAATTCTTTGTCTGGAACGGCTGGACCTATTATGTCGTGACATTGATTAGCAGATAGCTCATGATATAATTCATAGCTTGGGCTACTTATTTTAGACTAGCTTCGCCTGCCGTGTTTCTGGCGATAGTTGCTGCACCGCATAGAATGCCGCAGGGTTCTACTAGTACAATAATAAGTGTTTCGGGCCCGTTACACGACACCATCTAGTAACAAACTAAGTAGCCCTTATACACTACTGAGCAAGAGATAATGCGCATCGACCTCTAGAAAGAGATATTCGGCTAATTTCGGCTTTGTAGAGCGTTGTCCTTTTCGCACGAAATGCTAACAGTCCATAACTCCACCGCATTTGTCGAACGACTGGCGAAATGTAACACATGTAGTGTGCGAAAGGGACAACGCTCTACAAAGCCGAAATTTGCCGAATGTCTCTTTCTAGAGGTCGATGTACATTATTTTTTGCCCAGTACTGTATTGTGATAGCCAAATTGACTGATAGTATATTTATTTTTTGGTAATACATACTTATTATAGATAGACTTGACTGCTTCGGTGGTTTATGGTAGCGAATGTGTAAGGTCTCGGGTCCGATTCCTGAGTCGTACCAATTGTTTGTATGATCTGCGAATATTTTTTTCAGAGATAGGGGGTTTTCATACATAATGATATGTATGTATTCACAAAAAAAGTATATAAGTATTAATATCAGTTGTCTAGTACCCATAGTACAAGCTCTGCTTAGTTTGGGACTGGATGGCGTTGTGTGTTAAAATGTCCAAAACTATTTATTTATAGAAAACAACAAAACTTCGAAACAAGTATTCTACGATCATACAATCATTTGCTCCGACCTGGGAATCGTACCCGAGACCTCAGCTCAGCTGTTGCTACCACTATTCGATCGAGGCAGTTGAAAGTATGTGTAGTAAATTGTTTTATTGTTTATATACAATATGGCGTGACTCAATAACAGATGACTTTCTCTATTCAAGTGTTTAGAAAACAGTGATCAGAGATGTGTTATGGTTATCATCAGAAATAATTGTTATTCATCTTATGCGTGGCAGTACAGGTAGCTAAAATTACATAACCAAAAACCAAAGACCAATCTAATTTTGCAATAATAACATACTCTTATTAGTTTTTACCTATTTTTTATGGTATTTTTTTTCATGACTGGCCCTGAATTATCATATTATTCACGTAGTTCTTGATCGAATCTTCAATCTAATCTAGTTATCTAAATAACATAATTTAGGATTCTGAATCTAATCTAAAATTGAAACCGAATGGATTTAGACACAATAATTTCCAGAAGATTACTTTTTAAATGTAAAAAATGCTATTTTGGTACTAATTGACCAACTGGTATCTTATACAAAAATCTGATTTGTCGGTCTGTTAATGTAGTTTCTTTGAACTAAATGAATGGAAAATAAAAGCATCACTAAGGGAACAACATCAACAATTGATGTCTTTCAACAATTTTTAGTAACAATCAAAGATAATTCTAGCAAAAAACGTCCATTAGGTATAGGTTTTTGACCTGCCCGGCAGTATAATAAAACTGTAATACACCAAGTTAAAATGTCAGTATTGTCGTGTTTCTTTGGTGAGTGAGAGACCGGAGGCTAAATAATGCAGAAGCGTAATAGATCGCCACGGTGTGGCTCGCCATGCTGTATTGTTGCATTGTCTGCATTCGTAATGAGTATGGTGACCTTCCTCCTTCTAAGCCTTTGAGGGTCAGTCTTAGTTACACGACACGACTCCCATCATCCACAATCCACTATCCAAGTAGTACCGTGACCGTGGGAGAGCCACGCTTCGGCATGAATGGGCCGGCTCGACCGGAGTGATACCACGGCCTCACAGAAAACCGGTGTGAAACAGCGCTTACGCTGTGTTTCATCGAGTGAGTGAGGATACCGGAGGCCCATACCCCAATCCAACGCCCCCTATCCCCCTCACCATCCCCCTTCCCCCCAGGCCGCCATAGTGTGGGTCACCATGCTGCATTGTTCTTTTTCGCATTGAGGATGGTGACCACCACTCTTGGATTCTGCTCATGCTTTCCATCTGGCAGAGAAAGTCATTTTGGCAGGCCCATGCATAAAAAAACTGCAGTTTTTTTTTATAATAATATGTAGTGGTTGACGATTCTGACTGCTCAGCGACACGTCGTGCTTTCAATACACAGACTGCATATAACTTTAGACTGTCTGTCTGTTAACACAGCTAAATCGTTGTATCAATTTCAATGTTTTTTTGCATGGATATAGTTTGTTTCTCGAGGAAGCACATAGGCTAATCTAAAGACTAGGGGTAAGCCGCTATAACCGATATATACGCGGGCGGATCCGCGGGCAGTTTCTAGTTTTGTGATCTAAGGTGGCAAAGGATCAAACCAGGTGGTACCTAACTACTGCCGACAACCCTATAGCTACAGAGACACAAGTACGTTATCGTCATCTAACCCCCAACCCCCTTACTAATAATGAGAAAGAGAGTTTCCCCACTCATAATCAACGTTTAAATGAAGATATTAAGGAATTGTCGCCGTTTCTCTTTAAATCGATTCAAGTATTCATCCCAAAAATAACATAATAACAATCGTTCAAAAGTTGAACGCATTTTCAAGAGGTTCAAAATCAAAGGTGTTCATATATCTCCGCTATCCACATAGCGAATATCCACCTTATGCTCATATATATAGAGTCTTAAATGTTTGTAAACGATATTGATATTATAGTGTAGTATAATGTGCCCTGTGTAGAAGAAAGCAAGCCTTGTTACTGACACTTGACACGGTGTGTGTTTCCATTGTCTTAATGCACGACATTCATTTTCGAGTACTTTGAAAGTTCGAGTCAATAATGAAGCTTTGTTTTATTAAAGTCTAAAATTGTTTGAAGAAGTCATTAGTACTTTATGATGCATAATTTATGGATCTTTTTATTTTGAATCGATACAAGGCGGGCAATGAAAGACGAATGCTTGTGTAGACAGATATTACTAAGAAAAAGAATAAGTTTTTTAATAAAAACTGTTGTACAGTGCTTCGGTTTGATGTGGCATGTGGAGATTACATTGAAAACAAACGAAAGAAACTATTTATATGTCATAAGTAGAATTCTGTAAATTGGTAAAGAATATAACAATTTTTGAAGCGTACACACAACAATTTCGCACTTTAATATATTTGTAACTCATTATTTGATTGGTTACTAGTTCTCGAGGGTTGTATGATATGCACATTACTAGTAATTCTATTATTCTTGATATCTAATAATGCAATGCTGCTAGCCTTTTGGCAACTCTACCAGTAGGCGATTTTGCGAAATTCTTTGACGTTTGTATGTAAATATTCTTGTTTCTTTTTTTTATTATTTTCCAGTATTTTAATTTTACAATTGTGTTATGGATAATTGTAATAACATTTTCCACCCCTTCACTACTACTGTATATAACCTCTCTCTATCGGTCAGTTTACGATTTTGGCTAATACAACAAAACTTAACTAACTCCAATAGGCTTACTGATTGTGTCTTAAATATACTACCGATACACACACTGCATAAAAACAAACATCACAAAACATCTCTAAAAATACAAATTTCGGAATTTCACTTCATAAAATTGATTTGATTACCGTACGTGTACAAATAGCTGTAAGTTCATCATTCAGAGATCCATTTGGATCTTCTCTAGCACTTATTAGTTTTTAATCGAAGAAATATTAAATTTATCGTATAACAATGGACACATACACTTTGAAGTGTCTTGTATATAGTTCAGCGTGGTTGAACTGAGCTCAGCAGAGTTCGGTATATCAAGACGTAATCACGTAACGGCATGTGTTGGATCCTGAATTGAATTGGATATTACTAGATCTAGATAGATCATGTCTTTGCCCTAGTATGTGCTAGTAATAACCTGGTCGTATTGTATACACGATCGTATGACCTAAATCTAGACCCTTTAGGCTGGTAACTTAACTTGGTTTTAGTTACATGAATACACAAAACAAATGATCGTGGCCCTCGGGTATATGGTCCTAAGTATTAAAACAATGATCAAGTAATAACGGTCACCAACCAATACACCAAAATCACGTCTATAAATTCTTAAAAAGTATGTGTTCAGATAACCATAGAAAAGCTATGCTTTCGGCACATTACCCGGATTACGCATACATTACATTACACCACTGGTCCATAAGTTCAAAGTCGCTCAGCGTGCTATGGAGAGGGCTATGCTCGGCGTTTCTCTAAGGGATCACATCAGAAACGAGAGAATCCGACAAAGAACCAGGGTCATCGACGTAGCCCACTGGATTAGCAAGCTGAAGTGGCAGTGGGCTGGCTACATTTGAGGTAAACGAGTTCTTGAGTGGAGACCGCGTCTCGGCAAACGTAGTGTAGGACGTCCACAAGCCAGGTGGAGCGATGATTTGCGCAAGACGGCTGGCAGGAGCTGGATGCGAGAAGCCATAGATCGAACTAAGTGGCGTGAAATTGGAGAGGCCTATGTCCAGCAGTGGACTGCGATAGGCTGATGATGATGATGATGATGATGATACATTACACCGGAGTATATACCGCGACCTCACAGAAAACCACAAATATATATATAAGAATACAAATTTTGGATTAGGAATATACATCCCGGACACAAAGAACACCCTGACTCAGAACAACAATTTGTGAACCACACTAAGTGTTGTACCATGTAGGATTTGAACCCACATCACAAGGTATAATAAACCATTAGAACAACCGTGCAATAAGATATTAACTGAGTGTCCGAAGTTAACAGGCATAACCCCAACGACCTTCCTCGTTTTGTTTCAATATTTGCCTGTGTCTATGGGTAGCTGTAGCAAGCAAGCAAGCCGCTTTCGCATTTACCCCTTATAACAGAATTAATTAAACGCTGATTATCTTATCACGGGAGTTCGCCGAGTGACAAACCTCTAATCCATTACTTTTGAAAGGGAGGTGTAGATCACACTTTTATCTTTTGAGGTTTAACTGTTATTTGGGTGTCCACGTCATCACTTACTAGGTAATAAAATAGAATAGAATAGAAAAGAATAGAATAAACTTTATTGTACACCAGTTAAAACAGTTTACATTCAGGAGCATAACATATAAACGACCCTGTACAAATGGCGGCCTTATCGCTAAAAAGCAATTTTTTCCAGGCAACCTTTAGATGGACAAATTGACTGTAGAAATTCGAATTCATGGGTAATTTGGTGTGAAAAAATATTATTTAAAGGAAATCATTCAATTAAGATAAATACTAACAATAAAATATTTAGTGTTACACATTAATACGGTCAAATAAATATATAAATATATACAATATCTACACTTTCGATATATAAATATAAATACTCTTTTACAATGCAATCACATCTTCTCGTTGCCTGGTGATTAAGCGAGTAGTACTTTCTTTGTTTAACACAACAAGGTGATAATGCGCTTTGTGACTATTACTGAGTCATCGTTTTGAATTGCCATTTCTCTGACGGCCATATTTGTAATGTGATGAAAGTTAGAATAACAACCATTAATAGGAACCATTATTATTACAGACTAAACTTGTAATATATCGATGCCTGCGGCATATTTATTGGTTTTCCCTGTGATTCAATTATCTTTTATGGTATATAGGGTTACGAGCAGTAGCATCGCCTAATGGTAAGCGATTACCGCCGCCCAAACAATACCAGAGGTGACACAAGTGTGTTATCGGCCTTTTAAGAGGAAGTACGCTCTTTTCTTGAAGGTCCTATTGGCCTGGGAATATCGCAGACGACAGTTCATTCCACAGTTTTGTTGTGCGAGGCAGAAAGTTTAAACTGATATAGGTATTTCATTCGTATATACAAACATATGTTTTTTAATGACAGTTATTTTGAGTCTTTGACTTTAATAAATACCATTTTCATTAGTTTTCTTTAATATCTTCAATGTACAGACAGATTATAGCACATTATCCACTGTACGTCTAACTACGAACACATTTAAATTCTCACACTCTACCAAATACTAAAAGAATCATTCGAATTTGTCTGACAGTTTCAGAGATAAGAACGTTTAAATAAACAAGCTATTTATATTTCTGATTCAGCACAGATGTACATATGATACTTAGATAACAACTTGGTATGTATCTTTTTATTCCTCTTCGGGTGCCTCTTCAATCCTGAAGGTTGGCCGGCAGCTTCCTGTACTCCTTGTCATTGGCCAGGCGGAACAGTTTTTTCAACGGAGGCGATACCGATCTACTCCCGGATATCTCTTCCCTTCCACCTTGCCCATTATTATCAGTTGAAGCAGCATATATCCTTCGTGCTTGAGTACATTTCCGACATATTCAATTTTGCGCCCTTTTAGGGTTTGCATTATTTTTTAGGAATTTGGACGCGCTGGAGCACAGTGTCGTCTCTAATCTTTTGCGTTTAGCTGATGCAACGGTAGCACCACATTTGAAATGCCTCTAAAGTATACATACAGTGCAGATTATTATCACTAACAGTTGAAACAAATCAATCTTATTTAAATATTTAGTATCACGTGAGTTTTGGATGTTCTAATATAATATTACGTAAAATATGTAAGTATAAACGAATTTGATGTAAGTTACGTTTTCTTAGATAAGTAAAGTATTTAGATTAGATAGGGTTTTTACTTAGTAAAACCGAACAGGTGGGGTGATGATTTGCGCAAGACGGTTTGCAGGAGCTGGATTTAAGAAGCCGATGATCGAACCAATTGAATGTAATTGGAGAGGTCTATGTCCAGTAGTGGACTGCGATAGGCTGATGATGATTAAAAAAAGAAATGCTTTTGAGAAAAAGCAACTCGGTGAAGAATAGTTAAATGCAGGCGATCACCTCTGTAAAAGTATAAGTGCAAATGGGCCTACGTATTATATTGTTATGTATACACAGCATGTATTTAACTGCCTCGGTGCTAGTAGCGTATCCGACTGCTGTGCTAGAGTTTTCGAGTTCGATTTTCGGGTTGTACCAAATATTTCTGTGATCTGAAATTATTTGTTTCGGAGTTTTAATGTTTTCTATGTATAATATGTGTGTATTTACAAAAAAAAATGTATACAAATACTCGTATATGTCAGTTGTCTGGTACCAATAACACAAGCTCTTCTTACCTTGAGACGAGATGGTGTTGTGTGTTAGATGTCTGGAACATTTATTTGTTTTAGTTTGAGTGAAGTTCTGAATGTTTTGTTTTAATTATTATTAATTAATAAAAACTAATAACTACTATAAGTGTCTGTGTGTTGATGACACATGACCTATTAAAAACAGAAAAAAAAAACCAATCCCAAACCCCTAATTCTGGCTCGAGATGGGCCATATCAAAGTTTCATATATGTTGTGGATGTCCTCATACCTAATAATGACACTCCTATGTATATATGCATAAATTCATTCTTATTTGTATAGTCTGTGAGTTTAACTGGACACAAAAGACCTGTGTGTGTAAGAGAGAGGGAGAGAGGGAGATAGTATACGATTATTATAAAGTTGAAACAACAACACAACCTAAATACGCTCGCTTCCTGATTAAACATCAATAGCAAAAACAAATATGTTTGCTCAGAAAAAATGACAGTAACACATGTGTACGCAAGTGTCCGTGCACGTTTAGAATATGTGCACAAGATAATAATATACTTATACAAATAGTGATGGATAAACACTGCAGTGGGACTGAGCATTACTGTGCATCCATACTTATAAATGCGAAAGTAACTCTGTCTGTATGTCACACTTTCACGGTCAAACGGGCGCACCGATTTCAATGGAATTTGACATGGAGATACTTTGATTTTAAGGACATACTCTACTACTATACTACGCATACTCTTTGCTGCGATAACCGAAAAAAAGCGAGCTGAGCCGAAGTCAAAAGCTTTATTTTTTTTTTTTTTAATTTAAGTCTGCCAACATGACTCTGCCCTGCCTGATGGAAAGCATGAGCAGAATCCAACAGTGGTGGTCACCATCCTCAATGCGAAAAAGAACAATGCAACATGGTGACCCACACTATGGCGGCCTGNCAGTGGTGGTCACCATCCTCAATGCGAAAAAGAACAATGCAACATGGTGACCCACACTATGGCGGCCTGGGGGGAAGGGGGATGGTGAGGGGGATAGGGGACGTTGGATTGGGGTATGGGCCTCCGGTAAGCGCTATTTCACACCGGTTTTCTGTGAGGCCGTGGTATCACTCCGGTCGAGCCGGCCCATTCATGCCGAAGCGAAGAAAAAAGCTAGTACATCTATAAAAAAATTAAATTGTATAGAAATCAAAGCGGTAATTTTTAGCATTTTCGTATGTTAAACTGTGTGTTTGCTAATCTCAGATGTGGTTTTTCTCTACAATAGATTAAATAATTTCAAAAATCAAAACTTATGTTTGATGATAAAACTTTAACATAACGGAAACAAAAAAAAAAGTTTGAAAACTTGAAAAGTTTGAATTAACAATGACATACCCAGAGATGATATTTTTATTAATTACTTTTTTCGATTGTAATGGAAATAAATCTAAAGGGCGTTCTATCGCTTCTGACTACCTTACAACAGAGGGGTGAACTTATGATTTGATTTTGTCAAATCCAACTACAAATTCTGGTATTGTACACCTTTTATAAGGTTTGTCCAAAAGAGAATGCCTGTGGCATTAAGTCCGCCTTGTATCTTCGCAGAAAGTATATATAAATAAATAATGTATCCGATATTCGATTTGTAAAATAACCTAATTTTAAATTGGAGAGCCACGCGTCGGCATGAATGGGCCGGCTCGACCGGAGTGATACCACGGCCTCACAGAAAACCGGTGTGAAACAGATCTAATCTGGTCACGTTATGTTGCACACGCTCATACTCCCAGTCATACACAAAACATTTATATTTAGTATATCCAGTGTTTTTCTTCTAAATTTTATACGTCAACATTTACGTTGAAACATTTTGAAGTGGGTGTCAATAGTCTTAAACTCGCGACACACTTACAAATGAAATTATTTACGTATAAAAATAAATAAAATAAAAATAGCCTTTCTTTCCTGTAATCTACTTTACACTTTCTTTTTTTTAAATTGAAAATTAATTAAATGATATCTGATCAAGTAGCATTATCGACAAACAGGTCAGGTTATCTTCTGACATAGGCCTCCTCTAATTCACTCCACTTGTTTCGGTCTAGCGCAGTTCTTCTCCATCCATTTGGCAGATCGTCTTCCCATCTTTTTACCGGCCTTCCTCTATGTCTCTTCCCATACCTGGGATACCATTCCGTTACTTTTCTAGTCCATTTCTCTGCTTGTGATCTCCACATGTGCCCTGTCCATTTCCATTTCAATGACTTTGTTCTTATTCCTATATCAGCCACCTTGGTTATTTTTCTTTATTTACGTATATAAAACATTATATCTAGAAATATCTCATGTGTGTAGTTTGTTTATGGTAGGGAAGCCGTGGGAGAGCCATGAGCACGAATGGACCGGCTCGACCGGAGTGATAATACCAAGGCCTCATAGAAAACCCATGTTAAACAGCGCTTGCGCTGTGTTTCACCTAGCGAGTGAGGATATCAGGCAAAATCGATGTCCATAATGGTGCATCGATTTTGCCGTGAATAGCAGAAAGATTGACAAAAAGAGAGTTACTTCTGAATTTATAATATTTGTATGGATTTTAATAATCCTGAATCATATCAAAAAGATGAAAAACCCCTTTGAAAATCAAACTGAATTTTAAAAATCATACTTAAATATCTGAGGTACAAAATGTACCTTTTCATTTTCCAAATTATGCATTAGTGGGGGACACTAATGCATAATTATCCAGGGGCCTATCTCAATTTTCAAAAGATATTTCCTCAACTTTATGCATTGGAACTGGAAACTCTCTAATCCAAACTAAACACGCCATTAACTAGAAGTCCACAAAAGAAAACCTCGATTCAGAAATCCAATAAATTATATATCTGTTCCATTTTTATCATTATTCCTCGAAGAATGTAATAATTGGTACTCATGATTGCCAAATTAAATTCCTTACAAAACACAATTCCAAAGAATCATTAATCAAATTATACGCGAACAGAACCGCGCGCAAAGACTACTTTGCGAACAAAGCATAATTAAATTCCTAATTGCTACACAGATTCTGCACAAAAACCGCACCGAAACCAGACCGACGGTTCGCGGAATCATTAAATGATTGGCTTCGTTTGGTATCAACATTGTCAGAAGTTCCATTTTGTTTGGAGTTCTTCTTACTTTAGTTTATTGCGCTTGTCCGTATCCTTAATTTGTGATAATATAAAAAAAGAAACCAACTTACAAAAAAAAAACATTAAACGAAAACTCCTTGCCTGAAGGTGGTAAAAAGCGTGCCTGGCTTCAATTACTATGTGATAATTATTGCCTATACCTAATTACTTATTAATTTAAATATGTTTACTGGGTACCAATTTCAAGTCCGTCAGAGAGAAGTTTTAAACTCGGTTCATGAACGAAGAATATAACTTCCTTCTTTTTAGAAGTCGTTTGTAAAGAGAAAGACAAAGTCGTATCTTAAGCTTTAAATTTAAATTGTACTAACTTTTAAGAAAAATTGCAGAATTTACAAAATTTGAACATATCATGTTGGGTTTCATTAGTAGCTTTCGTGCTTTCAGTATCTTCCTAACCCTACTAAGCCTTCCCAAAACTTTATTCCCTACATTTCTAAGTATTGCGTTCTCTTTTTCTTCTGTTCTTTGTTTTTATTTTGACAAGTGTCTTGGTATTGATGAAAATAGCATATTTAAGGTGCCTTATAATGTCTTGTTTTGTTGGCAGAAAACTGATTGTTAGATGTTTTGTTGCTTAGAATTATCAAGAAACAGGACGATAAATTCATTTTTAGTTACTACAGTTTACACATTGTCCTACTGTCAGTTCGAGAACCATATGTCATTCAGTGGACTGTGATAGGACGATGATGACATAATTGACTTCATCATCATCTATTGTAGACACGAATTCGGTATTTGGGAAGACCGGAGGTCCATGCAAAAGCATCTCAATAAGCATAGTGTGGATCAGAATGCTGCATTGTCCACCGTGCTTGGATTCTTCTTACCTTTTCATGAGGCAAAGAGATACTTTGGCAGACTCATAAACAAAAAAATAATAATACGGTGTTTAGAAAATCACCTTTTGAATTTTCTTTTACGTAACTTAGCTGTAATAAACCTATAGCAATAAAACACAGGTGCGTAGGCGCATGATATGTGCACAATAAAATCGATTTTAACTCATAATTTTTATTTTTATGTTCTGAATATTTTATACTGTACTAAAATATTATATAATAATATCGGAATCGGTAGTTACGTATTCAAAATTTACTTATTCTAAAAATATTTTGTATTTTGTCGGGCCTCTTCGTTTAATGGTTAGCGATTCTAACTGCTGAGCAGAGGTCATAGGTTCCGCTCCCATCCAGGACAAATCTTTGCGTTTGCCTACGATCATTTGTCCTGTGTCTGGGTTGTAAGTTATCTGTATATAATACGTATGTTTAGAAACTGACTGCAGGGTGGGCCTAGTGGTTTAAAATATCGTTACGCCGCCATCCACTGCGCCAAGTGTTGTCTAAATCGCACACGGGACTACACTTTGTGTGATTCAAGAATAGTTGTTGAGTCTGGATGTTCTTTGTGTCCGTTTCATATATGTTTGTAATGTCCCCCACGATACAGGATGTATGTTCTTAATGAGGGAGTGGTTTAAAAAAAAAGTATGTTTATCAGCAATCTGGTCACCATAGCACATACTTTGCCTAGTTTGGGATCAGACTAGAATACTATACTTTACCGTGTAAGAGCCACGCTTCGGCATGAATGGGCCGGCTCGGCCGGAGTAATACCACGGCCTCACAGAAAACCAGTGTGAAGCAGCCCCTTATTTGATTCCAAAGTAAACGAATCCGATAAAAGCGTGTTAAAATTGAAAGGAAAAGTGTCTGTTTTAAAATGTTTTGCTATTTTAAATTGTATAAAAACGTGCTAAAAACCAATATATCGAAAGTTAATTATATTGGAAAGTAAGTTTTAATGGGTGATTTCAAATTTTATCGCTTTCCGGTTTATAGAAGTATTTATATATATATGTATATATATGTGCCATTGTTAAAATTATACGTACTACCCACCAATGAATAACAATAATTTGCATAAATTAGAAATTAAAACAAATGAACATTGAAGTTATCTTTTGTAAAACAGAGAAAAAGTAATTGATTACGTCAATCAATCCACAACCCATAATGTCCCACTGCTGGGCTCGGGTCTCCTCTCAGGTGAGGGTTTAAGGCCATACGTCTCCACGCTGGTCAAGTGGGAATTACGTACTATTTACATAATTAATCAATATAATTAATATTTATAATTACATTACTGATTAATAGGCGGAAGTTCTCGAGTTAGATTTTTTCTTATTCTGGTATCTAATATCTTTAAACAAACAATTCTTGTATATACAAGCGTTAGAATCGTAATGGTGAATTTATACGTGTGCGACGCCTCGACAATCCTCCACAAACACAAGCGTGTAAACGGACTATTTGGCTTGGGTTGCGTGAGATTGTTATAATTTGTTGCCGATCCGAATCGGTGTCGGTTTTTGAACACAGGTCAAAGTAAGCGTGCGTTAACGTTTGTGAAGGATTGTAGTTTGTGAGCGACTGGCAAGTCCTCGCAGGCGTGTAAACATAACACGAGCGTTTGTGAAGGATTGTAGTTTGTGAACGACTGCCAAGTCCTAACAGGCGTGTAAACATAGCATTAGAGACGTTTCACAATCTTAGCTCCAACTTTTTTAAATTGAAACTCCAAGAAATTTAATGTGCAAGGGATTTTTAGTGCGATAAATCGATCTAGCTAGAATTCGGTCTTAGAAAATTCACCAAAAAATACCGAAGAAAGCTCGGTCATCCAGTTACTGCATGTAACCGTCAGAACTCTGACGATTGCCGGGTCTGCCATGTCTTCATGTTGATTTATCGTCATCTCTGTAAATTCTATACTGACTTTAGCAATTTACTGCCCATCATTATATCTTAAATTAAATCTTTTACAATGCCGCAAAACCATATCGTTTAATGGTTCAGACTACTTCAAACAAGAATGATCTGATCATGCACCCTTTAAACGTTGTGCATTCCAGGCGTATATTTGGATGCACAATGTTTCGGTTATCAAGATCTTCATGGCGCCAGGGTATTAAAGATAATCCTACGCATATGCGAAAGTGAAGTGTGTGTGTCAGTCTGGGTATATTTGACGCAGAAACGGAATGACAGGTTGATGTGATTTTTTACGTATCGATAGATTAAAACATGTGTATTTTTGTGAAGTGCTTTTTATGTTGCCACGTAGAAAAACTAATTAATTGTGAAAACGAAACGATATTAAATAAAATAAAGTAGCAATCAAAAGTGATTTATTTCATGATTTACAGACATAAATACCTAGATTATTTTATAAAGTATTAGAAAGTTCGTAAAACGTAAAATTTATAATATCATCATATAAAACACTGATAGTATTTTTATTGGGAGCTAATAACGTCACTCATATCTATACCAACATTATAAAGCTGAAGTGTTTGTTTGGTCGAAGGCACTAATCTCAGAAAATACTGGTTGAAATTAAAAAAGTATTTTAGTGTTATTAACTCTTTTATCGCAGCAGAGTACTTGCTATACAGCATCACGCTACGACAAATAGAAGCTAATAGGCGCAAAAATGGAAAAATATATGCAAGTAAGAGCGTACTCCTTCTTAAAGGCCGGCAACGCACTTGTGACGCCTCTGGTGTTGAGGGTGTCTATGGGCGGCGGTAATCGCTTACCATCAGGCGATACGTCTGCTCGTTTGCCAACTATATCATAAAAAAAGTATTTAGAGAAACGTAGACGAAGTTGCATGTGTTAACTAGTTATTATTATTTTTCATATGTATCTCGCCAAAGTGACTGCTCAGCCTGATGGTATGAGTGAGGTCACTAGATTGGTCTTAGTCGTGAGAGTGACACTGGGTACATCAAAATTAAAAAAACAAAATTACGTATTTTTGCACCAAAAAGTAATCTCAAAAGAATATTAAGTTTTTAAAATATAGTATTATAATAAAGATGTTTTAATGATGATTACGAATATATCTTCGTTTTATTAAAAAAAAACTTAATCTAATAAAGATGACAGATATTGACGCAGTCGGTCTTTTTTATAATTATATTTGTATTAACAAGGTTTATAAAAGATGAAATTTATGAAGAATTTCAAACATCTCTCATCATGCGAGAGTCAGTCGTCAGGAAGTATCCCCGTTGTAATGTGACACTTGCGGTGTCTCAGTGGTCAGGAAACTGGTTGCTGAGGCGGCTTGCGAATATGCTGTCTAGAAACTCAAGTTTTTATGTTCATATCAAGTGAAATATGTGGTTTACTTGGTTATATATATAGAACAAATGAGTAATAGACGTATTATATAAAAAAACGGTAAAAAATTCAGCGGTTTTTCTATAACGACTAGCACTTGGGTTGTGGAGATTTGATGGCAGTCGCTCTACATAAAAAATCGAAGTTCAACCGTATCGTTGAAGTCTTGAAGCCATTATTTTTTTTATTTTTTTACCTGTGGAAACCCCCTCTGGCCTTCACCCCACCGTAGTTTGCGGCGGGGCGGTGTGTCGGAATTGAACCGACTAAAACGACACGGTGTGCCACTCTGCGCCCGAGACGGGAGGGATCCGGGAACCGCTTTCTTACGCCATCCGGGAAGTCTTGAAGCCAACACCAACCTAGTTTGAGAAACAAAGAGTTAAAGGAATTATATGTTTGTTTGTCTCTCTCTATGTTTGTGCCATAGACATGTCAAATGATGTTTTGGCGAATCCGTACATCTTATACAAGCAGTTATAAAACTGTGTTTCCTGAAATATATTGGGTTTTATCTAAAAGACAACATTCATTCCAAGGGACACAAAGAAGACCCAGAACCAGAAAAATATCACACAAAGTGTTGTACCATGTAGGATTTGAACACATAACATTCAGAGCAGTGGAAAGCGCTTGAACTACCGTGCCTTCGTAGCAATCCAAATTAGTATTACATTGATTAATTTTCACTGCATGTTTTGTCGTAGAACGGAATGAGCCAATTCAAAACACACTGCTTATCTATGTACGTTTATAAAACATGGGACGATTGTATAAAGCAGGTCTCTCTGTTCGAGTGTTGGTAGGCTATATGAGTTACAGTCATTAAAATATAATTAAGCACGCATTTTTAGAAAGAGATTAATAATCTGCTGTGTGATATGAGAAGTCGGTAGCTTTTAATTTTCATTTTTTATCCGACTACAGTAAAGTCGTAAGTAAGGGTTATATTTTTGGCAGTCTAAATACCTGTTTGTATGTTTCGTGGTGACGCTTAATTTATTTAACCGATTTTATTGAATGTAGTGTCAATAAATTAGTATTTTGAGTCCGAATGACGTAGGCTGTATAGGTTTGTAATTTTTTAATGGTAGAGTGGGCGACGAGCAACCTTATCGCTTGATAGTAAGCGATTACCGCCGCCTATTGACACTCGCAACACCAGAGGTATAACCAATGCATTGCCCGCCTTTGGGGGATAATCACTCGGTGGAACAGCGAAGTGCTGTTTCACACCACGCTGTTTCCTGGTTTCTCAGTAAATATTTTGAAATGTATCTGCTTGTTTTGTATAAAATATTTAATCTTTCAGCGATATTTGTATAACAACAAACAACACAGTTTTCCGTTATCTGTTGTTTGTCACCTTACACCTGACTAGTACAAGGTCGACTGCTTATCAGTAATGAGAAACCGTGCGAGCGAAATGGAGAACGTTTTATAGCGAAGCAAAGTTTACGCAGAGCAAACAGTTCATTCTGATTTGTTTACTTTGCGTAAGTTTCTGTTGGTGTGGTTTTAAAGCATTTTTTTTGGCATAAGAATAAACGGTCGGGTTACATTATGATAATATTTATAAGGCTACCGTTTAGGAGGATGGTAAGGGCTTCAATTTCTTAAACCAAGTTGCAAGAGATTCGATTAGTTCAAATGTTTTTGTTCGATTCTCTTTCTTCAATCGGTATTCTCTTGTAGTTTCGGCTAATATTTTGTTTCAACCACATGACTTAGCGATGAGATGTCTTTTATTTCCGTACATTTGTTAGTTTGACAACAATGTTTCCGTTTTAGAATGTCAAAAAAGGAATTACTATACACTTGTCTTTTGTGAGTTTATTGTATCGCTTGGAGGAGGTGACTCTGCCAAGACTGTCGAGGTAAAAATGATATTTAAAAATTGACATTCTGCGTCTCTCTACCATAGTTGAAAATGGGAATTGAAATACTTACAAAATTCACGTTTAAAATACCCTCTGTATTACTTTCGGTAAATTGTAATGTAGGTATCTAGTTTTCTTTCAATATACTTATTAAATAGCAATTAGCTTTTGCTCGCGGTATCACCTGTGTGTATGTCAGTTTTCGCGGTAAAGAGTTGCCCATGTTCTTTCTCAAGAACCTAAGTATCTTAATGCGAAATATTATTGAAATTGGTTCAGCTGTTTGAGCGACAAAGCATTACAGACAAATATAGTTACTTTTGAATTTATCATACTGGTATAGATAAAGCATCCGTACTAATACAGAGTGAGATACAGGCCTGGTGAAAATGGTACTGCTTTTTATCAAATGAATTGCATCGTTAATTAATAAATTAATAGATTCAAGAGATTGAGAAACGTTTGATGGCGTCCGGGGAATAAATCAAAAGTTGGCATTTGTGATGATTAAGTGTTTGATTACTGAAGGGTTCGGATTCCTCAGATCTTAATATAATTATACCGTTAAGAAAACGCGTTATTTAAAACTATAGAACTTGTATATTTAAAGCAGTACCATACTTTGATATTCCAATACCAAACGAGTAACCTCTACTCACGCACACCATCGGCTCAAGAGATACAAGTGCGCCATCATTTGCGTGGTAACCCCATAGTTAAAGATAAATCTCTATTCGCTTGATGATAAGCGATTACCGTTGCACATGGACTACCGCAACACCGGAGGCGCAGAAGCACGTTGCCAGCCTTCAGGAGATCGAAGGAGGTGGGTTGGGTATGAATGTCCGGTATGTTCACTCCCTCGTCGAAACACAGCGCAAGCGCTGTTTCACACCGGTTTTCTGTGAGACAGTGGTATCATTCCGGTCGAGCCGGTCCATTCATGCCGGAGCGTGGCTCTCTCTTATTCAATTCTTATGACACTCACGAAATGAATATGGGTGTCGAGACTCTATATAATTAATTCACGTATATAAAATACGTACGTACCACGTGGTATCGTAAAAATTGCTGCGGTGCGCCGGGCCTCTATATCCAAGCGCTCCCAAGGTCTATCCTCCGAATAATGGGTGGGAAACGAACCCACAATCTCCGGATTACCAGCCAGGGTAACCACTAACCGGTTGCGGTTATCTTATTTGACTGCCTGGGTGGCGCAGCGGTAGCGCAAGCCAAATCAACCGTCAGAACAAATGTTTTATGATCTGCAAATATTTGTTTCGGAGTTTGGGTGTTTTATATGTAAAATGTTTTGTATTTACAAAAAAAATGTATTTATTTAATTATATAAATTGTCTAGTACCCATAATACAATTTCTGCTTAGTTTGGGACTAGATGGCGTTGTGTGTTATTAATCCGAAATATTTTAAATAATAATTATTATTTATTGAATGAACGTGTTCACTTCAATTCCTTCATAAATGTTCGTACCTTTAGTTGACATCAAATGCCACACGCCTAAGAGGAAAACTAGACCCTACTTTATTGACTATTAACGTGGAATATTTCTAAGCAATATAATAAAGGAAGCTTTAATTGAGAAAACATTAAGTACTTCTTTATTTATGTAACACCTATGCATAAGTATTTCTTATATGATATAGGAGGTTATTCACACATCTCATACAAGTCAGTCTGAACCCAAACTAGTCAGAACCTGTACTATTAGTATCCAGACTGCCGAAAAATAAACTTATTTATTTTTTTAAATACCTACTAGCTGAACCGGCGATCATTGTTTTCTATGTATAAAAAAATGTTAGAAAAATAAAATTTAGGATGGGTCACCCTTATTGTGGGTCATTTAGAGGTATGAAAAACAGATGTTGGTCGATTCTCAGACATGCAGGTCCAGTCGTTTCGGAGGTGTTTGGTAAAAATCACCGCGACACGAGAATTTTATAATTTGCCCCTAAAATGAAGGTTTCTATACTGCTTAAACAAAATCTAAAATATTACTGGCTTGATTGAGAAAATATACATACGCAGTCGGTAGCAAAAGCTTGTATCAAATAGATTTTATAACCGGTGTAGTGGCGCATTACTTGGAAAATCGATTCGATTAGCCCGCAGCAGGGAAATTAAAACCTTTCGCATAAATGCAATACATGCTACGAGTAAAAAAAAACGCTTTTAATATATATTTCAATCATGCTAATGGATACTGCTCCTGGGAATATCTGTTTTAGAATATACTTCAGAAAAGAATTGAAAAAAATATTGGTTTTTCCGAGAGATCATTCTGATCAATGCCATTTTTAATGTACTTTTTAATTGACTAAATGATCAGATGTATGATATTTTATCATCATCATTCATCTTTCTAGCCTTTATTATTTACAAGATTTGGGGTCGGCTAATACTTCAACCAGTTTTACTTGAATATCAGTTTTTACACGGAACGACTGGCATTAGACCCCCGCAATCCTGAGGGTGAACTGAATTCGAAAGTTGAACTAGTATATTTAAGGGCACTGACTTCCCAATAACGATTGCTTTAGATGTTCATGACAACTGGGACCGACGGTTTAACATGCTCTTCGAGGTGCGAGAAACATCGCCATATTCCATACTCCGGGCAGCAGCCCGGAGTATGGAATATTGAAATTCTTAATAGCAATTAAGAATTTCATGTAAGAAAAAACCCAACAGCAGTCCGACCCGGAAGTCGAATCTGAGACCTCTTAATCGGCAGTTGTTTTCGCTAGCCCCTAGACTCACGAAGCAGATCTAAGAAATACTGTTATACGTTTACTTATAAATTGAAAATGACAAGCACTTACCTGTCAGTTTGTGAAAGTCTATCATTATTGTGTTAACTGCTGTAGTCCAGTTGGTTACGATTAGTTTCCTACTAGGTACTACTTGTGCGGATCGATCTTAGTTTGTTTATAGACTATCTGAGCGGAACTTTAATTTGTGTCCACAAATAAAACCACTCTATATTACTCTTTATGACTTTATCTATCTGCGCGGGAAACTTTCATTCAAGCCTTTATTATTAGTATACATAATCAGTTTTTGTCATACTACACTACGTTTTCTCAATCGCTCGTATAATCTTGGAAATAAATTGTTTCTCTGGCATGTTAGAATGCAAATGACCTTCATAGTTTCACCATTAAAGCTGAAAACAAGGTGGCTTTTGATCTGCATCTGCATATCATACCATCAGTTGACCGAAAACGGTACATAGCCTAGATGAAGGAAATTTTTATATTCACGGAAATCTGAATTTTATAACAAATTTAAAGATTCTTTTAAACCAATATTCTACCACCGCTAGTTTGATTTAAAACCTTTCACAAGGTAACGTGTTATTCAGGTAGGCTTAAAATAATAAAACGTATTACCACGAGTCAAGGAAGCGGAAAAATGACCATAAATGCTGGTGAAACCGCGGGGCAAGTCTATTTCAAAGAATGATAGGTCCAATCAGTACTTTGACGGAATATGTTCGAACTTAATGGGTAGTCTATACATTTGAACTCGTCACCTGTCTTGGTAGATAGTTATTAGTTATGATAATGCCTGGGGTATTTCTTCAGCATCCTCATCAGCTTTACGATGTCACTGCATATCATAGGCTTTAGAAACGAGGCTTTAGTCTACCATAACCGAGTATATATACCTACATGGGCGTTTAGTGTTTTAACTCAAATTAGACTTGACTCTTTGTCCTTGCAAGAGACATGCTTCATCAAAAATGGGCTGATACCATTGCGTAATAGTTTTAAGCAATACTTTTTTCAAAATGAGTGAAAATACTAAAGCCCAAGTTCCTCTAATTCTGACTCTGGGCGTAAATGGTGTTAAAGTAGTTATCCGTATTCTCGTTTCCCTAGTATACGATGGTATACATGAATGCCTTTTCGTCCACATATGGGTGGGTAATGAAATATTATTATAGAAATCTGTTATTTCATAGTAGTTTGGTGACTACACGGTCTGCTTAGTGATTTCAGTGGTCGCCACACCGGTACCTACTGCGCGAAGTGTTTGTGGGTTCAAATCCTACATGGGACAACACTTTTTGTGATCCATAAATTGTTGTTATGAGTCTGGGTGTACTTTATGCCCGTTTCACGTATGTTTGTAAAGATCCCCGTGACACAGGAATTTATATTCCTAATGCGGGAGTTGTCTTTTAAAAAGAGAAAGAGAGAGAGAATTTTATGAGATTTCGTATTGGTTTACCCGTTGCTCTAATTCGGCTAGAATCCTTTGTAAAAATGAATCTCTTATTTTTACTATAATGTATATATGATATATATACATATATATATGTACCTATGACCAGTTGTGACATGTGGGTGTCGGCTAATTCAATATTGTCAACTGCATATAATAAACCAATCTAGACGCGGTCATACGTATATTACGTATATATTGATGCACAAGATAACCAACTAAAAATAATCTCTCGGAACCAGGATGGCCACCAACAGTTTTTCCTTTAAGATAAAAGTAAAGCAGTACCTTATAAAACAACTTGCAGAATCAACATCAACATAATTGTCAGCTGTTAATCCTATCTATTCGTGTATGCATGTGTTTATTTAAGTTATATTTAGTTGTATGTATAGTATGTATTAGTTCTTGTATGTATGTAGATTAGCTTATAAATATTACTTGTATTTGATATTATGCCAGAACTGTTTATTTGAATACATTTTTTCTTACAAAATGCACCTACTTCTTGTCTTCTCTGCCTCACCCGATGATTGACTGGTAGAGACTGACTTAGGCATTAAGTCCGCCAATGCACCTAAAGTGCATGATGTATTAAATAAATAAATAAATACACAATCCAGAGAGTATAGTTATATTATTACTAGTACTATGAAGCATTTGATATTAACGTTACGAGTCGATCATTTCCTTGACAAAGGGCACCATCATCATCCATAGCCTTGAATAGTCCGCTACTGGGTATAGGATTTTCTTTAGCAAGGAAATTTTGTCCAAAAAGAGGTTTACTTCTGAAGGATAGGATGGGGAGACGGAGGAATTACAAAATTGTGAATGCTCTCTTGTCCTTATGACCGTTGGTCTAGTGGTAAGCGGTCTTGACTGTTGAAACGGAGATCGTAAATTTGGGTTCTGTCCAGGACAAACAATTGTGTGATGAGCACTACTATTTCTTCTGCTCTGACAGTATTTTTTGCTTAGTGAATCATTTTAAATCGTTCTTATTTAGTGGTCAGTAAAGCGGCTTAGTCCCTGCGTTCATGAACCAATCAGTCTGGAGAAGCAAATTTATACATACAGATTTACTTACTCCAAAGCAAAAATGGTAAATACACTTGCATTAACAAGACATTTACATATGTTAAGAGGAACTCATCATTATCATAAGGAAGCAGTTAGTCCCGCTACAATTACGACAACTAAGCTTCTTACAAAGTATTTCTTAACAAAAACAGCTTTCCCATTTCTTGAAACCTTGGGATAACTAACATTGTGATTCCTCTAATTACCAAGTAATTATGATATTATGGTGATCGCAGGTCATATTTCCGTAAATTTTTATACTAATGCTCATGTCTTATCACCTTATTGCTTCTTTAAACATAATATTGCTAAAATGCCAGTTTCCAGATATATTCAACTCTGAAACCCAGTCAATCTTTAAATTTACTTGAATTCAAGACGTCAAGTTGGAGTCCCGTTAATTTCCAGATGTATCTTGAGGTAACTCCAATCGTCGCTTCAGTACGTACCTCGTTATACCCCATCACGTTTACTTCGCTGTTGCATAAAGTTATTTATCCGGACGTGCATATAACACTCCTCACGTGTATTGAGACACGTGTTTGGCCGTTGCAAACGTGAATTGGATAAGTGCGTTGGAGTTCAATCACTGTGTTGTACTTCTAGTTTTTTGAAGTGAACATTTCTATTTTCACGTTTGGATGGGAAGTAAATTTATGTAAATCGTTATAGGAATAGTCACGTGATGTGGTAACTTTTTATGCAGCTGTGAATGTATGAATTTATCTATATATACACTCAATCGTGCGCTCGCAGCCGATACACATAACACAGGTCGAAAATTATCAATTTAAGATCAAACAATTAACATGAATGTTCAAAGTATATTTTTAATGGAATAGGTGGCAAACGAGCATACGTATCGCCTGATGGTAAGCGATTACCACCGCCCATGGACATCCGCAACACCTGTTTTAGTTTTAAGTTTTCACTTCCGGCGAGAGTCTTCATGATTTCTTTGTGTTTTCATTTGTTAACTATACCAGAACAATTAAACGGGTCTGGATGAAATTCAGCGCAGAGATAGATGTAATTTTTGCCAAGGGAAAGTTGAAAGACAAAATTGTTTGCGGCGGGGCGGTGTGTTGGAATCGAACCGACTAAAACCACACGGTGTGCCACTCTGCGCCCGAGACGGGAGGGGTCCGGGAACCGCTTTCTTGCGCCATCTGGATCCCTCCCAGAGCACAAGGAAACCCTATACCAACCCGTCTAGGCAGCGTGTCATGTAGACCAGACCACCCTTTTAAGGAAAAACCTATATCCAAGAGTGGATCAGCAAAAGCTATTGAAGATAATGAAGTTGTAGGGTTTTGTCGGTTGCCTCTCCACTTCACTGAACTCAGTTTTAGTCTAGCTCCTCTAGAGAGGTTTTAGTAGAGACGGGATCCAAGTATTTCTTTCTAGGGTTCACCTGGATCCCCGACTACTAGTATCCGAAACGGCGTACGGTATTAGATCGGTCCCAGATAACCACCAGTCGGTGGTATAAGGCGGAATTTCCGCAAAAGCAAAAAGTGACGATTTGTTCATTGTCAATTTAAATACCTTAAAAAATAAATATAAATATAAACACATATACATCGTACATATACGCAGTAACGTCTACCTATTGTTCTATTGTTTTATATATCTTTTCCCGTGATTTTTTTTATTGCACCTATTCATAGTGTGCAATAAAAATACCTACTTGTCTAGTTATCTGTATCTATATATGTATATTTATACCATATATATATAGGCAATCTTCTACCAACAACCGTAATCGCAATCACGGGTACAACCATGGGAGATAAAATATACACAAAACAGTAGAACAATGTACGGTCTTATCGCAGTGTGACTTTACTCTGCCTGATGGAAAGCATAAGTAAAATCCAAGAGGGTCACCATACTGATTGCGAATGCAGACAATGCAACAATGCAGTATAGTGATGATGACTCATGATATGGCGGCCTATTGATATACTTCTTGAAAGTAAATTACACTCCCATTTAACTGCCGTTTAAGCATCTCGTTTTGTAAATAGACTTTTGTAGTCAGTTACCTAGTATCGTCTGCCTACATAGATATCCCGGATTCTGGAGCTTTTGACCCGTGGGAGAGCCACGCTTCGGCATGCATGGGCCGGCTCGACCGAAGTGATACCACGGCCTCACAGAAAACCGATGTGAAACAGCGCCTGCGCTGTGTATCTCCGAGTAAGTGATGATACCGGAGGCCCATAAACCAATCCTTCCGCTCATCCCCCTCCCCATCCCTCAAGGCCGGCAATGCACTTGTGACGCCTCTGGTGTTATGGGTGTCCATGGGCGGCGGTAATCGCTTACCATCAGGCGATACGTCTGCTCGTTTGCCCACTATTCTATAAAAAAAAAGCTATTACACCTTCACTCACATTGCCCTCTTTTCCCTTATCCTCTTTCTTTTCTCAATTTAATTTACATTCTTCCTTTGTTCGTTCTGAAAACAGTTGAATATCCAAGGAAGCTTTGTGTCAGGCAAACGGCAAGTCATACAGGTCCTAAAATACGGACATAAAAATCCACTCAAAGCCGAGCATAACACAGTGCACACTAACCTTAATAACATTAAATATTCAGCGATAAAATTTAATCCAAATAGTAAAAAGACAAAATATCAAACTGCACAAACAATAATACCAGAAAATATATTCCTAGAATTTCCTCCTTAATCTTTGGCATCAAATGTTCCATTTAAGCCTATTTAATCCTCAGACATTCGCCTACCGGCGCCGTAAAAGGCATACTGCTAACCAAACAAACAGACAAACAACCTTTCAAATAAACATACACATATTACGATCTGTGCCGTCGTTTTTATGTGCTGTGTAATATTAAGACGATTGCACACTTGCGAATCCAGTCGTAAAATTAAATGCCAAGTTGCTAAAACTTAATAAAGGGAATTAATTCACTAAAGCGAATGCTGCAGTTTCAAGTTCTCCTATTATACGGCTGAGTAATAAAAGAGTTTATGAGCTGGAAATATGTATACCTATGTAGATAAGTTCATCAATTCGTTCAGTACGAAATAGTTGAGAAGACCCGGATATATAACGTTAGTACCTATATGACCGAGCATTGCTCGGTATTTGTGTTTGGTAAATTTTCCTTTGGACCGCATTCAATGTTGGGCTGGACTCTTTAGCGCTGCGTAGAGATGTGGCTTCGTTATGAATCTTCTACCACATTTACTATGAGGAGTGCTTCGAGGAATTGTTCGGACTAATTCCTGCCGCATCTTTCCACCATCGTCCTAAGCGACGAAGAAGCAGTTCCATACCCGTCACTTAGATGGCTGGCAGTCCACAACTGTGCGGTTTTCTAGGAACTTTCTTCCTCGCACCACAAATCTGTAGAATGAACTGTCGCCTGCAGTATTCCCGGATCAATACGACTTTCAAATCTTCAAGAAAAGAGCGTGCTCCTCCTTAAAAGTTCGGCAACGCATTTGTGACGCGTCTGGTTTTGCGGGTGTCCATGGGCGGCGGTAATCGCTTATCATCAGGCGATACGTCTGCTCGTTTGCCAAAAATAAAGTGAATCCTAGCTAGACCTATGACGTAGTTGCTGAAACCTAACAAAAACAAAACGAAAAACAATTATACCAAAAAAACAGTATTATGACTGTTTTTAGTACCTTAGTAATTTTAGTATCAAATGGGATTCTATTACCTGCGTTACTTCAAACAAAGGTTAAATTATTTATTTTTACTTTTAATGTTAATTTAGGGTTAAAAGTCAATGGTCCGGATGGCGTAAGAAAGTGGTTCCCAGATCTCTCCCGTCTCAGGCGCAGAGTGGCACACTGTGTGGTTTTAGTCGGTTCGATTCTGATACACCGCCCAGCCGCAAACCCCGGTGGGGTGAAGGCCCGAGGGGGATTTCACACGTAAAAAAAGGGTTAAATGTCAAAATAATATCCAAGTCTTAATTATCTATGAGCCTGCCAAAGTGACCTATCCTAAAAAATGAGCAGCATATTAAGTCGCTTATAACAAAGTAGTTTTTATTTTAAGTCCCAAGTAAAAATGTAATTTTTATTTCAATTCTCATGTAGTAAAATCATTTTTATTTTTAGTCGCACATCCTAGAACTACCTTACGTCAATTCCTGTCGCAATTTTACGAGTTCTTTCGTATAATCAAGAGAAATATACCCAGGCTTTGTTCGTTTTATGACTTGTCAATTGTGAAGCAAACGAGTAATTTATGGTTAGGCTGTAAATGCATTGGCAGTAATGACACGGTCAGGTTCAATCGCACTTGTTTTATGAGATGATGGGTGTAATGTTCGTTAGAAGCAAACAAGTTTTAGTTCTAGCCATTGAACAGTTAGAAAGCTTGCTTATTTGTGAATAATCTGGTTTTTGCAGTGGTGACCATTGTTTACATTAACTATTACTCCACGCTGGGTATAGACATGATATGTGTGGGCATAACAGGAACTCAGCTATAGTATTTATTGTATAAATGTGAAAATACAAGAGCACAAATATATAGGATTAACTAGTAATATAATTCCAAACTGCATCCAATCCTACTAATATTATAAACGCAAAAGTTTGTAAGTATGGATGGATGTTTGTTATTCTTTCACGTAAAAACTACTGATAGGATTTTAATGAAACTTTACAATAATATAGCTTATATGTCAGAATAACACATTGGGTTCAATTTATAAAGATACAATTCACACCATACCTTTGTACCGAGGGTAAAACCGCCGGACTCATCTAGTATAATATAAAAATATTTCGTGAGACGATATTAGTGGTAGCACTCCTCCGATTGGACTCGACAAGTCAATATTATATTTACATAAAATAAAAAATAAAAAAGTATTCACAAAATACTTTTCTTTTTCAATCTTTTAAATTGAGTGAACACTTAATAAGTGGTGACAAGTGGTCTCAAGGAACAAGGTTGGCACAAGAAACGAGATACCAGTATCTGCGAGGAGATTATGCGAGGCGATGGAATTTCAACCATAATATTTTAAATGCGAATATGGTTAAAGACATTTATTTCCTCAAAAGATTACAATAATCACTTACCGAGAAAAATATAGTTTTAAACAAAAATATATTACCTAATTAGCGTAGCTAGTAGAGTCAAATAATAAAGTCTAAAATCGGAATATGAGTTTTTTTATCACGTTTCCAACCTAATATACTGATTTTAAAAATTCCTTGAGGCGTACATAGCCCAGTTACACTCAGTGATTAGAAACAATCATCGAGGGTAAGCAACGACAACACGGTCAGTACCTGGATATGTGACCGCTGGTGGCACGTTACCATGAGCGTCTCCATGATTCGGAGGACACATTAAGCAGTCGGTCCCTGTTGTTATCATAGGATAACAGTTGTGAAGCTTAGTTGGAGGCCTTTGGGCGGCTTAACAACATCCAAAGGTAAGGTTACGTAGCCACACCGTATTCTTGGCAGTCCCCAACCCGCACTTGGCCAGCGTGAGGACGTATGGCCTTAACCATCTCCTGAGAGGAGACCCGAGCCCAGCAGTGAGTTATTATAGGTTATTGATTGACAAATTCTTTCGCCAATAGACAGCTATATTATTGGTAGGCAAGTAATACAGGCTACGTTTTACCGCGCTACGTTTTACAGGCAAAATCGCGAACAAAAGCGAGGAGAAAATAAAATTAAAAAATATAAAACCTAATCATTATTTGCGGTTAATGTGGAATCACTGGATATCCCCCATCGAACGACTCCATCTTAAAAAAAATAATTAGGTATAGAGACCGGCACGATAACTTGGACAGATTCGTTAGATGCTCAGAAGTCGTTTTTAGGTCCCTTTGGTTGATAGAGGGACCCAGGGATTGTTGTAGCACCGTTCTGAGCAAGCGGTTGGAGCGTCACTCGACTACACTTCGATTTTGCTTGCATTATTTCTTGTACTAAGCGTACTATTCGCGAACCTGCCCGAACTTACTCTCGCTACGCCGAAATCTGGCCAAGATACGTACCAACGCCTATACTTTGTGTCATTTTGTAGAATCGAGATATTCTGTCTAGAAATCAGCACTGAATCTGGCAATCAGAATGTAATGTAAACCTACACTGCTCTAACATCAAAAGACTGACTGCCTCTGTGGCGCAGTGGTAGCGTATGCGATTATTGTGCTAGAGGTCTCGGGCTCGATTCCTGAATCAGACCAAATGTTTGTATGATCTGCAAATATTTGTTTCGGAGTTTGGTGTTTTCTACGTATAATATGCATTTATTTACAAAAAAATTATATATGTATTAATATCAGTTGTATAGTACCTATAGTACAAGCTCTGTTTAGTTTGGGACTAGATGGCGTAGTGTGTTAAAACAAAAAAAATGTCCGAAATACATTTGATACAAAACTTCGAGACTTCGAGATCGTAATTAATAAGGTTCGATTCCTGATTTTGTACTACAGTCTTTAACAAGTTGAAGCACAGCCATTTTCATGCTTTAATACATGTATTTTGATGGTGTGATCCTTTACATAGATACAGGGACGCTCGTTATGATGCTGTGTCGGTGATCAGCAACGGTAATGAGGGACCGATTAAATGTGGAGCAACTTATATGTGACGATACGTCGACGATACGACACGTTGACGTGTGTCGATTTGAGTTAGTGAATGTCGTGTATTTCAATCGTTAGCAGTGGCGACGTAGTAGCCATTTTATAACTTATTAGCAGATTAAATAATCTGTAATCCCCTTTGTACACTTTTCACGTAAAATACTGAAATTTGGCACAGTTCAAGTTTATATAGAGGAGTGTAGGAAGCTGAAAAAAGTCTAAAAATAGTAAAAGTATTATGGACAGTTTCGACAACTGGGCGAATAGTTCAAGTAAATTTACCAAACACAATTAATATACTTAAAAAAAATTTTACTTTCAACCAGAAATAGCCGCTTTTTTACCGGATTGCGAAATAATGGAAGAAAGGTTATGTTTTTCGAGTGTATGTTTGTATATTTCTTTGGCACGTCTTAGAGCTTAAACGGCTTATCGTATTTTTATTTCTCTTTTACGTGCACCAACTGCTATTGTCTAATGTTTGCGTCAATAAACACAAGCACTGACACTACACAAAAAAGAACTACCAAGAAGTCAGTTGAAGTTTATAATTTTAGTTGGATTGAAGACTTTCCACAACCCAAGTACGAGGCGGTTTCGAACTTTTGTATGACTTTTTAAAGCTCATTTTTCTATAATGGTCTCCATAGACATGTGGCAACGGGGACCGACGACAGCTCATCGTATATACACATATACAGGAATATACACTTTAACACGTATAGTATAAAAGTCCTTTTATAAAGATGTAACCTGTCGATATAACTCGATCCGGGTAATTTGTGCGGTTATTATGCATAATAGCCAGCAACGAGAACTCGTTAAAACACGTTCACTTTGAAAATTGTTGAAAAAAACTTTTGTACTCCTTTTTAAATTAAGGCTTATTAGTGGATTAATCTTTTAACTTATTTGTGTAGCTTTTAGCCGCGGTTCCGTCCGCATGTTTGGTAGTTACCGCGGTAAAGAGAAGTTTATGTCCTTCCTCAAGAGTCACAGTATCTGAATGCCTCTAAATATTATTTCATATGCGTTTAGTGAAAAGCTGTGTACTTGAAAAACAATTACAATTCAAGAAACAACAACACGTACTTGTGACACCTCTGGTGTTGCGGGTGTCCATGGGCAGCGGTAATCGCTTACCATCAGGCGTTATGCCTGCTCGTTTGCCTTCTATTTAATGAAAAAAAAGACAATTCAATTTTATTTATTAACTAGCTGAGGCCCGCTTTGTTACCCGAGGTACAACAACGACCGCGGGTAACTAGTCAGGAAAAAGTAACCTAAGTTGTTATTATATCATCAGCTACCTATCAGTTACAGTTCCGTTAAAATCGGTTAAGCCATTCCAGACATTAACTGGAACAAATAGACAAAAAAAATGAAGATTAATTTAATTAGTAATATAGGCGTATACTTTCATATACATTGAATGAAAAGCTGTTAACTTGTATAAATAGATTGACTGTCTCATTTATACATCTGCTAGCGACACATCCTGGCTTCGCACGAGTCCTTAAAATTTTCGAATTTCTTGCAGTATAATATACATGTACTATACATATAAAAATTATTATACATATATAAATATCTCTGAGAATGGGGACCGTGTGATTATAAAAGAATAGTTGGCAGAACGCAGAGGAAATGGAAGGATGACATCAGGAAGGTGGCGGGACAAAATGGGATACAAACTGCCAAAAATAGAAAGAAGTGGAGGGGCTTAAAGGAATCCTACACCAAATTGGTTGAAGAAAGCTAGAGATGGTGATGATAATGATACATATAAACATTCCTCTTGAATTACTCTATATAAGGTTGAAACAGCATTAAAAGCAAACAGACAGTGAGAGCGACTTCATCTTATAATAACTTTGTTTAGCTACTTTGTACGATGAACAAAAGTTTTTTCAAAGATAAGTCGTTGATAACAATCTGTGTTGCTTTTTAGTGGTTTTGAGAAAACATCTCTCATCTCCGTGGATATTTTTATTCCGAATCCACAAAGTCAGAAAGCTATTAGTGTCACCTGTCTCTTCGTCAGTGTCTGAGGGCTTTATTTTATACAGACAGACAGGTAATTGCGAACGAACTAGAAGTTGGATAATATTTGTCACATTTGTGAGTGATCGTTGAGATCGTGGATTGATGACGTCATTTAATTTAATTTGTTAGTTTAATAACGTGTACGTTTGTAGAATGTCAACTTCGCTCGGGCGCTGTAACTAAACGCCTTGAAGGATTTTTGAGTTTGAGGTATCGTTAAATACGTCATAATTATGAGAAAGATATTAGGTATAGAAAACATATACGAATTAAAATGTTAAGTACTTACCTATACGTCTTCGTACAGTATTGTTAGGTGTGTGTACATTGTATAATATCTATAAAAATATACCAATAAAGTAATATCTATATGTCTATTTGCATATTACTCGTGTGTGGAAGCTAGTCCCACTTATTACTACTAATGTTTGTGTGTGTGTGTGTATAACGACTGTGTTGTAGTAGAATGATAATAATAATTATGATAAATAACTACATTTTTTTTCGGATATTTCAACACACAACGCTATTTAGTCCCAAACTAAATAGAGCTTGTGTTATGAGTATTAGACACTGATATAGTGTTCTCTGCTTAGTTTGGGACTAGATGGCGTTGTGTGTTTAGATCTCCGAAATATTTATTTATTTATAGATATACATATAATATATACTTTTTTTTGTAAACACTAATAATAATATTATACATTGAAAACACCCAAATTCAAAACAAATACTTTCAGATCCTACAAACATTTGGTCCGACTCGAAACCGGAGACCTACAAAGCAGTACGTACGCTACCCCTGTGACACCGATGCAATCAAATAGTGGTTATACTTATCTATACAAATTTTACTATAAAATACTATATTAAGAATTCAAGTCACTGTACAAACCGAACAATTAATAGAACCATAAGGCCCTCCACGCATTCTCGAGACACGGAATAATCGAAAAAATCCGGTTTCCACTTTATCATCGGCTATCTTAATTACATGCAGACATTTCCGCGTTGAAGCACATAACTCGTAGACGCATCGTCATAAAACGTTTTAATTAACTTTATATGTGTAGACTTTTAACTGTGTTCGTGTTCATTATCATACGGGATACGTGAAAAGTGACTGTGTTTTTTTTTTTTTTTTTTTTTTATATTTAAGTTCCCAAAATGACTCTGCCCTGCCTGATGGAAAGCATGAGCAGAATCCAAGAGTGGTAGTCACCATCCTCAATGCGAAAAAGAACAATGCAGCATGGTGACCCACACTATGGCGGCCTGGGGGAAGGGGAATGGTGAGGGGGATAGGGGGCGTTGGATTGGGGTATGGGCCTCCGGTATCCTCACTCACTCGAAGAAACACAGCGTAAGCGCTGTTTCACACCGGTTTTCTGTGAGGCCGTGGTATCACTCCGGTCGAGCCGGCCCATTCATGCCGAAGCGTGGCTCTCCCACGGTATTAATACCTCCTGCATTATTATTGCACGAGGATTTAATGCTACATGACATTCTCTAGCAATCAACCTTGAGTTGGTTCAGTAAGAGACAAGAACAGTTCTTTTCTGTTCAACCGACCTCAATAATAAAATTTAGTTCATCGACGAGGCTTCTGTAAAATTAGTTTTTTTCTTCTGGATATGTAAACCACCCTTTTTTTGTGTGGAAATCCCCTCGGATACTATCAACTGGTGGCTATGTCAGACTCTAACCGACTAAAAACCGCGAACCGGCCCGGGTATTTGAAGCTTTGAACCAGGTGCACCCTCGAAAGTAGATCTGACGTATGTCTAGTTTCATTTGTTTAAATGTTTGTTGATTTGCTATAAAAATTTTATTCTAATTGTGTATTTAATTGAAAACCTTAACAGTTCTGTATTTCTTGTATTCACACGAAAAAGCATGACTATGTCAAAACATGTATTGTCATTTATTTTTATAAGAGCCTGCCAAAGTGATTCTACTCTACTACTGTACTTGATGGACAGATTGAGCAGAATCAAAGAGCAGTGGTCACCATACTCATTGGGAAATTCAGACAATGCAACAGTGCAGCGTGGTGACCTACACAATGGAGGTCTATTAAGATGCTTCTGCTTCATTGGGCCTACGATCTCGCACTCACCAACGAAACACACGTAATTTCTTCATTAAAATGCTTCTTCAACTTATAGCTTCAAATATTTGTGCTCTTTTCTTATTGCTCACTTGCTGAAACTTGTAGTAGATAATTCTATCAACAAAATTCAAACAGACGGTTATAATTAATTGACCATTCAAACAAATATAATATATAAATAATTGACTATTCAAGTTATAATGTAAAACAAACTTTTAAAATCACACTCAATTCAAATCTTTGCTTCCTTACTTAATATTTTGCCAGAGATCTACTTACTAACAAGGATGAGACACGATATTCTCTCAACACAATGTCGGCCCATTATCCGTTAAGTCACAAATCTTATTGAACAATGGACACACGCCCATTTGGTGTCATAAAAATCACTAAGTGTTTAAAACATAAATATAAATTTCTACTCGATTTTGATGATTTCCGTAAACCTAGCCCTTGGTTCACTTGATTCAATGCATTTATTTTAATTTTATGATCAATTTAATTGCGTATTGTGTAACATTTGTAATTGGTTTACACGAGTTGGGCCGTAATTGTGTGAACTTAAAACTTTTTATAACTAACAAGTTCAATTGTTAAACAAGTTATTTTTGTATAATTAGAGTCTCGATATCGATAATATATTATGCTATTGTGTAAGTATTTATTTTTCGACTAGGGGTTATATTTAATTTTATACTTTGAACATTTTAAACGGAAATATAGACAATTCATGGAATGTTGAGCTAAGAAAACTGAACTTTTTTTGTGTATTGGTTATTATTTTCATAAATACTGACAATAACTCAAAGCTGTCAAATAGAATCGATAATTGTATTTATGTTATGCTAGCAATGGAATAACCAATTGCCTCGTTGGACTAGCGGTTAACGTATGCGACTGCCCATCAAGAGGTCTCGGTTTCGAATTCCGGGTCGGGTCAAAAGTGTTATTGGTTTTGCTGATAACAGATATACTTAATAACCCCTTTATTGCCTCGGGGAGCACGTAAAGCTGTCGGTCCTGATCTCACCCTGATCATGTCAGTAACCCACCCATCAGATTATGAGAGAAAGGGAATAGTGCACCTGTGTTTGCGCAAACACTTGTGCACAATAATATCTTCTGCGTAGTTGGCTGGTCTCCGTTGAGACTGATCGCCGTGGCCGTAATCAGCTAGGAAAACATCAGCAATGGAATGTACCGCGACTCCTAACAGCATTCTTCAACCCTGTGTTTTAGTCTCTTGAGAAACGCTATTGCTGTGTATCAGGTCTTTACCCTCTATTTGATCCATGACATTGTCCACGTGGTGACAATAAAAGAACTCGCAGTGTCACCACCCGTATGGATCCCGTGAGTCAATTACGAGTCGACCAAAAAGGCAAACTGCATTTTATAGTCCAGCGGTGGACTATAGAAGGCCGACTCCATAACAACGTACGGAGCAGAATGCTTGACGTGAAAAAAAATGACTTGATCTACGTATTTCACACTGTAATTAATGATTAATTAATCAAACGATCTGAAAGTACGCATTTAACTCAACCAGATTATAAATATTGTTAATATGAAGTTATTAAAACATGACCTTGGTGAGTTACGATGTTTTGTCAGTGAACTAAGAACGGACGGTAAGAATATTAGTTATTAATAACCTCGAGATCCGCGTAGAGTATGCAAATAATAGATTTTGTATATATTTTCATTAGTAGAGGCAAGAAAACTACGTCAATTACCCATTTTGTATGTAAAGAACGAACGAATGTATTACGACATTCATTATTTATTTTTCATTATCAAACCCATGATGTACCACTGCAGGGCTCGGGTCTCCAATCAGGAGAGGGTTAAGGCCATACGTCCCCACGCTGGTCGAGTGCGGGTTCGGAACTGGCAAGACAACGTTGTGGCTACGTAATCTTGCCGTTGGATGTTTTCAAGCCGCCCAAAGGCCTCCAACTAAGCTTCACGACTGTTATCGTATGATAACAACCGGGACCGACTGCTTAACGTGACCTCCGAATCACGGAGACGCTCATGATATCATGCCAATAGCGGTCACCCATCCAGGTACTAATTTAGTTTAATTAAACAGGGATTAAGTCCGTGAGTGTTAATTTATGTGTATTACATAGTTTTAATGAGCGACTCAAGCAATCTCAGTCCTTAATTATGTTTTTTTTTTTATTTTGATGTACCCTAACGACTAAGACGAATCTATTGACACCACTCACTTAATAATACGACTAGGGCATGCCAAAGAAATATACATACGAACACACATACTTACACTCGAAAAACATAACCTTCCTTCTTTCGCAGACGGGTAAAAACTGCAACCAGACTACGTAAAAACATTTGATAAAATTATATAGAGACTTTCGTTGGCATATAGCTGAGTTGGCATACAGTGGCAACTTTTTTAGCCTAGCTTTGACATATCATTCCTAAAATCGGTTTAGTTGATACGGTGTAATAAACATAGACTGCCAGGAAAGGATCCAGTTTACCTATGAATGCATAAATATTTACGTGGATTTAAACTGGCAACTCTGATTACAAAATGAATGTTACTGGTCAACATTCGTGAGGTGTACTATACCTAGGACTAAAACAAAGAGTTCGTAATCGTAGAGAAATCTTGTTGAAATTCCAATCACAGCCAAGCGTGACCCGATGACGTCTAGTTCTGAAACACGCGCTGTGTCAACGTGCAAATAATTTACAGCAAATATTTTGCATATCTAGAACACATTAGCTATTTTTAGTTGTTATTTCTTTGTAGAAAAGTGTTCTATTTAAAAGATGGATTTAATTCTCTAATTCAATTTATAAATAAACGAGTATACATAACTCTTAGTAAAAAAGTAAAAAAAAAATCTTTTGTTCGCGTAAGACGGTCCCCATTTCATGTCATCAACATTTTTTATATTTTTTATCATTAATTCCATCACGACGAAGACTTGAAGACTCGAAGACTTAGAATTGAAGACTTGAAATACTTGACATTAGTCGAAATAGCCGATCCGGCTGATTGCCATATGATCAAAAGAAGGTTTACTTCTTTCTTCTTTATGAAAATCAACGCTAAGGAAAGAAGTTTTTAAGTAAATAAATTAAAAAGTCTCGTTAATCACAATCCCGTTTTTCAGTTAATTTTATAACCGACTAACAACCCGAGCCGGCTTCGCACGGGTAGACATTTGTATTTACCCAAAAATTTTAATATTATAAATTTCAACACACTCATCAGCACACTTTCCAAGCTTACGGGTCCTTAATTTTTTTGCTAATGTTATATATTCTTTTTATGGAATAGGGGGGTAAAGGAGCAGACGTATCGCCTGATGGTAAGCGATTACCGCCGCCCATGGACACCCGTAACACCAGAGACGTCACAAGTGCGTTACCGGCCTTGGGGGATGGGGAGGGGGATGAGGGGAAGGGTTGGATTATGGGCCTCCGGTATCCTCACTCACTCGGTGAAACACAGCGCAGGCGCTGTTTCACATCGGTTTTCTGTGAGGCCGTGGTATCACTCCGGTCGAGCCGGCCCAAGCCACTCTCCCACAGTAAAAATCTTATGTTAATACATATTATGTTTATATATATCTTATGTTGATTGGGCATGATTTAACTTTCAAATGGTGAAAGAATTTTTCAAAACGGTTCAGTAGTTTCGGAGCCTATTCAATGCAAGCAAACAATCAAATCTTTCCTCTTTGTAATATTAGTATTGATAATACTTTGACGCTCGACATCAACAAACTGCACTCGTCTACGTAAGCCTCTCCATGTTCCTTCCACGTTTTGGTCTACTGTATCGTGTTAGTGAAACGGGTTGGTTTGTTTCTACAAATTCTTTTACTCTTTGCACTGTTTAGTTGGTACGATATCTACGGAATGAATAAAGTGCCACTCTATATTCCTAATACATTACCACAAAAAACTATATTAAATCAAAAACCCTGATAAAATAACCGCATTTCACAATCTGTATGCAGTTACTCGTATAACAAAGTATTTAAGCAACGATACAAGTCGGGAAATGCGTTTATCTATTACATCCGTTGTAAATATACAAGTGATTAGATTTTATTGGAATTTTTACAGATGATTACGAAATTTATTTATATTGGAAGCAATGCACCTGGTCGATAGTTTAATTCTGACCTAATTTATACAATAATCGAATAAGTAATCGATAGCTTTCATACAGATACTAGAACGGGAACGTTTTTCTAGGAGTAATGTCAAATGTCTCAATTTTATAGCAAATTAAAAGACCTGGCGAACTTCAAACCGCCATATTTACATCTGTCCCAGCTTACCACAGGCAGTGCACAGTCGCGAACAAACAAAGAAGACTTCTCCCGTTATCTTTTAGTTCTTCTTGTATACACACCTTGTCCTAACTAAAAATAATTATTTAGTTTGTTGCAGCCAATCGAAAGTTCATATATTTCGGCGATTCATTTTTATTTATATATTAAGACAGTGTGGCACTTTGTAGTTTCTTTGATAAGTCAAGGACAACAAAATTGACGACAGAAATCGATTAAAATTGTCTTTAGAGCGATGTCGTGATAAAACACACACGTGTTTGGATACTAACCATGTCTTGTCACTTATTTTTTGAAATGTGTTAGTGGAAACAAAATGTAAACCATTTTTAAAAGATATTTGGCGTTTGTACAGAAATATTTTAATGTGTAATTTAGAGTAATGCACTTATGATTCTCTTTGATATTTTGGTTCTCTTTGAAAGTAAAGTTAGTGAAAAGTCTCAAGTTTATGTCATATTTTAGACTAATTGCTTCATATTGATACGTTTTAAAAACATTGCTGTAAATATTCATGATGAAAGGGATTTTTTCTAAATGATTTAATCTTTTAAAGCTAAAGATGTAAGGTATAATTTTTTTTTTTTAAATAAAGCTGTCGCAAAAACATTATGATGTCGTAGCCTGGTAAAACTTGATTGCTAATGGATATTGTTAGGTCGTTAATTTATTTTCATAGATTAAATAGTTTTCCCTTTATAAGTATAAGAAATTTATCATTTTGTTCGTCCCTTTTTATTTTTGAATTCAGATTCATATGAACTAGTTTCTGCCGCGCATATGTCGGTTACATCCCAAGATATATTTTATAGTTCGCGCTCTTTTGTTTATGGTACGACTTTTAGTGGAGCATACACTTAGAGCATTACACTATAAACTCTATGTTTACCTACGTACGAAGCTGTCTTTTCATCCGGCCGGTATTTATTTAAGGAACCTGCCGGATAAGTCATTGTTTGTGAAAGATAAATAAATTAAAATATCCGTTTCTCTTTTACATTTGTTTTCGTTGAATTTCCTGAATGTGAATGAAAGGAATTGTGTGGAACGAAATTGATTGTTTGACTTTTTTATTTCTTTTTTAAATTTACTTTAAAATACAGAGTAGACGTTCCAATTTTAAATTTTTTAGTGTCGTTAGAACTCCGTCATTTATGATCGATTTTTTTTATAATGAAGGACAAATGCTGTTTACACTTTATCTCTTTATTGGAAATAAAAATATGATCGATGATGATGATATGCTTCGGCTAATTTCTGGAACGCTCTGAACGATTTTGACGGGACTTTCACTGACAGATAGCTGATGACAAAAGGAGAACCTTAGATTTTTTTTGGATTAGCTTCGCTCCTCAGCGTTACCCGGAGTTACTGTTGTACATTTGGTAACACCGCATGGCTTAGCTAGTTCTAGACTAAATACTCTTAAAAACAAGATGGCGATTATCCACATTTTTTAATTTACATAATATCTTTGATAGCGATATAATAACACCATACGACGAGTAATTGAAAATAAAACACAGTGTACAATAGAAATAATTCTTATTGAATCATTATATCGTTTGTGAGTTAAACAATGATTGTTTTAGTTCAATATCAATGGTGGACGTCATTTGTGTGGTGGGCTCTAGTGTTCGATGTTGTGTTGAATAGAGCATCTGTAGGGGGCAGATTCTGTGAGTGGTTTTTTTCGATAAAATTTTCCATCACCACATGAAAATGTTGTGATTGAAAATTTGAATTTGTTTTGACGAACAATTTGAGGCTTTATATTTTGTTTTTTTAAATGTTTTAATCACAATTAACTCTTAAAATGCTTTAATTGAATTTCGGTTAGATAGAATAAAACTAATATTTGGGTTAAGTTTGCCTTTTACTTGTAACTTTCGCGTCACCAGAATTTTTCTATTTGTGCACTCTAAAGAATAAATAAGTAAATGAAATTAAAACTGAAACGAATAATATTACAGTACGCTATTTATTTTTAGTTAAATCCATTTGCTAATCATTCTTCAAAACTCATTGCACCGTTAACTACTGCTGTCTCTCTGAAACATTTTGATCCATCCTACGATGGCCTGGAAAAGATTGCTTTTGAAAATAAAATTTATTATTTGATTATTTTACTTTATACATTATATAAAATGTTCTTTCTTCTATTTCTAAAAAACTGTGTTTAAACAAAGACTTTTCTGCCTATCTACCTCATCATCTTCCTAGCCTTTATTATTCCCAAGATTCGGGGTCGGCTACTAGTTCAACTGGTTTTACCTGAATATCAGTTTTTCCACGGAGCGACTGGCATCTTACCTCCGCAACCCTGAGGGTGAACTGAATTCGAAGGTTGAACTAGTTGTGGGTATATTTGAGGGAACTGAGCGATTGTTGTAGATATTCATGACAACTAGAACCGACGGTTTAACGTGCCCTCTGAGGCTCGGGCGTGAAACTCCACCAAATTCCCATACTCCGAGCTGTTATTTAAGAATTAATTGTAAAAGAGACCAAAAACACTTTTGGGGCAAAAGTGTCTCTTTCTTTCTCTCTCTCTTTCTATCTCTCACTCTCTGGAATTGGACCCTTCTTGATTGACAGTCACGTAGTCTAATTAATAAATAAATAATAAATATTTCAGACACCTAATACACAACGCCATCTAGTCCCAAGCTAAGCGAAGCTTATTTTATGGGTACTAGACAACTGACATAAATACATATATACTTTTTTCTTCTAAATACTTACTCTTATTATACATAGAAAACACCAAAAACCGGAACAAACATTTGCAGATTACACAAACATTTGATCCGACCCGGGAATCAAACACAAGATCTCAAGTACAGCAGTCGCATACACAACCACTGCGCCATCGAGGCAGTAAAAGTACTCTATCTAATTTTTTTTTCTGTTGTTACAGCTTTCAACACCATGACACCAGACTCCTCCAGACCTTAACTGAATATTTGGGAACAAAGTGAAAGAAAACAGTGTCTATGTGTGAAAAGAAGTTCTGTGATCAGACGGGTGAAAAGATCGATGATAAAATGACGAACATCACCCCTGAGACCAGAATTATGATGATGAGGTCCAGTGACGGCAGAAATAGTTATAGAAGACAGGTATGATAACTTGATACAATATTATGTAATTTATGATGCGAATCGTCGTACTGTAAATGCTAATAATAGACAAAAAATTTTTGAGCATCTCAGGTAAAAAAAATCTTGATAGATAAGTGCATTATTGCAGGTATGGCTTAGTGGTTTAGCGGTCGCCACGCCGCTTCCAACTTCACCGAGTGTTGTGGGTTCAAATCCTACATGGGATAACACTTTGTGTGTTCAACAAATTGATTAATCTAAGTCTGGGTGTTCTTTGTGCCCGTTTCATGTATGTTTGTAAAGTCCCCCGCGATACTAAATTTATTCCTAGTGCGATAGTTGTCTTTTTTTAGATAAACAAAAAAAGAGATTGTATTACAAAATTATGTATATGTTACACATACATAATAAAATCCAATGAAGGTATAACTTGTCCTGTAGTATTCTAGGAAACGTATAAACAAATATCTTTATGTAAAAACCGGACATTAAATCCGTATATACATATATAGATACTTAGGCTAATGCTAGATAATAGTCATATTTGTAAAAATAAATATCTGCTCCTCCATGGATTTAAAGCCGCGACCTCCGATGTGGCAATCGAATATATGTACATACATCACCATACATCATATTATATATATATCAGGCATATAAAAATTTTACACCGAATGGAAATCGAATCCACGACTTGTGACATGTTTACTTCTAAAACTGCGATACAACACTTATTAAAATATAGTCGATTAAATAGTTGGAATTCAACCTACTATCTATCTTAGCCACACTCAACAATCCCGCACCAAGCGATACACTTTGACGCGTGTCACTGAACTGAAAACTATTCAAAACTTCGGGAAACATAAAAAATAGACTAAAATCCGGAAAACACTATAAACCTATTTATAATTCCATCTCCTTTTATGATATATCGTAAACATCAAACTAACATGTCCACCTGACTTTAATAAACAAATTAAAATAACTAATTATTCTTAATTATAAATATTAACTTAATATAGTATCAAAGAAAAAATAATTTAAAAATAAAATTACATATCACTCGAGTTCGTTCCACAATTCATCAACTCAGTGACATTAACGGGAGCCATCGATTACATGCCATAGAAAAAAACACTTTAAAGCCATTAATTTCTTACGCCATAAAGCTTAATATCCCTTGGATTTTAAATAAATTAAAAGTTTGTCTACGACACCACCAATCTACTGTTTTATCCAATCTTAGTGTGATTGTAATAAGGTTGAAATTTGTATATCGGATGTGTACGTGAAAAATTGTATTTAGGGATAGAATGTATGGCAGTGTGCCGGTCATTGGCCCGTACAAATGCTTCAGATAGAGTAGGGTTGTACGGGATGTGCATCGAGGTCGATTATCATTTGAAAATAGAACACTCAGGGATGTTGAAATGTGAAGTGATTGTTTTTAGTCAATGGCTTGTTGGTTTTGTTCCTATTTTAAAATTGGCGCCTCATTCGTTTATTGCTTTAATTTTATTGTCTGTTTTAATCGGTTAGAAACCTCGGAGTTTTTTTAAATAGCTAATTCGATTGGGCTTGTATATAAAGTACGCGGCCGAGGCATATTAGTTATTGTTATCATTCCACAGTTCATCCGTACCGCATATGTAATATTTCTAATAATGCAAAATATTTACATAATTCTTTGAAGCAGCGCCTTTGAATTACGATAAGTTAAATTAAATATAATTTTGACTTTTGTAAAAATTTATAGTAAATTGAAATAACAAATAATGAACCATATAAAATGAGAATTAAAAAGTACATTTTGATGCTATTGTGTTTGTGTGGATGTGTATGTGTACTTACGAAATATTTGATAACTATAGCCATAACATGAATGTTTATTATTATTTGTTGTTGTATTATTCATATATATCTTCACGATACTTTATTTTACGATTCTTTGCTGAAAGTTGTTACAATCGGATCATCGACCGCCGATCGGCAACGATCGGTCATGTTCGGTGCCGGTGATGAGCGCATTTTAGTAAGGTAGTAGATTAATATAAATATTAATGACTACCCTCTCTAATTTATAATTGTGTATATACCTGTTGAGTTCTGGAATGTTGTTGTTATTGTTTTATATGTTGAAGAATTTGAGATTTAAATATGCTTTGGTGATGACACTGATGCACGGAAAAACTCGAATGAGTTTATGTGGCATCTTACATGTAATTTAGTGTATACTTTATAATGTACCAATAAATAAAAAATAAATAAAAGAAAATTAATTTTAATTTACTACTAAATTATCAAGTATTTCAGATGGGATAGAGATGATATTATGAAAAGGGAGTGTATAGTATTAGTGAGTAGTTTAATAAGTTACTTAAATAAAAAACTGCTTTATTGCTGACTTTTTAAAGAAAATAATTGATACTCATTATAGAAAGTCAAGCGCTGAATAATTCAATCATTTTATCGACATCGATAAAATGACACACACATCCCTTAGACTGAGCCTTACACATGGTGTTTGAAACATTGATCGATTCAGGCGAGCGCGTTCTATTACAGCCTATACGTCTTTGTAGCTTTCTCGCTGCCATGTTAAGGAATCTTTAACATTCTGGATGATCGTACTGTGAATGATATTTTTGATATTGAGAATTGTGGATATAATTAATGTTGGTCACAAATACGTAATATTATTGGTAAGGTACTTTGTAATATTTTTTTTATACAGGCTGGTTTAAAAATGGAATGTTAAATTGTAGAAGCGGTATGACATTATGAGTATATAAACTAGTTTGAAAAATAAATTGAAGAAAGTTTTGTGTTTGTACGCTTTGAAAAATGTTTCTTCAATGTAAGTGTGCGTTGATGTTGTACAGGCATTATACATTTTTGAGTTACCATTGCTTCGATTTTCTTTAGGTTTTCGATTATTATTATATTTTTTATTTTTGAAAAAAATTGAACATATATATCTAATTAATCATTATTAACTGATGATTGACATTTAGTTCCATTGGTTCCTGTATTTCTATTTGACCTTTGATATTAGAATCTACTAAGATAGGGCATTTGACGAGTCTACTGATGTAGTGCTTATTAATTTTAGCTGTTATGTGTTCGTGAGTTCAATTCCAATTTATGAAAACTGTGTGACGAGAACAATAATTTCTTTTGTATCTGGGTGTAATTTATCTGTTACAGTTATTTGGATATTAACGAGTAAATTTTTCAGTAGCCTTACAGAATGCCATGGTATGTTTAGACCCCAACATCCAATCTCCGAGCTGTAATTAAAATCAGAAAAACTCAATAATAGTTTTGTCCCGACCCGGGATTTGAACCCGAGACCCCTTGATTGGCCGTCGCTTACTTCAACCGCTAGACCAACAAGGCAGTTAATATACTGTAATTATTACCCTACTTTTAATAAGGTAGAATATCTCCGGTGTTCTGCTAGTACCCTTAGGCGACAATTTATATATACAAAACGTAATTACAAGAAAACCATCTATTTCTTTTAATTATATTTATTATTGTGATATCGGGGACATGAAATTACACACCAATATAAGTTAATATATACCTATTAGAAACAAATCTGTACACAAAAATACATGATTGGAACACACACTTTCCTTTGAACTAGAACATATTTGGATAGTAATTGTAACGAGAGATCGTATTGACCATTATTGTTTTTTGTTTGGCCATCTTAATTTGAGGCGCTCATAGCCCAGTTGCACTCGGTGATTAGAAACAATCACCAGGGTAAGCAACGACGGCACGGTCAGTACTTGGATGGGGTGACCGCTTATAGTATGTATATATAATCTATTTGACTCAAAAACAATTGATACTTCTTTGTATGTTTATTTTGTACTTGAGCTAACCTCATTTGTATCGATTTTGTCAATTAATTTTTAAAATAAAACCCTAAAAAGGGACTACAAACAAATTTATCTGAACTTTCACTTTAATTCGATATTTTAATTAAACGATCCATTTACGTTCACTATTGGTTTTAATTGCCTTCATATAATGTTGTAAAATATATTCATTAGAGGCGCTCGTAGCTTCGTTGCACTCGGTGATTAGTAACAATCATCGAGGGTAAGCAATGACGGCGCGGTCAGTACCTAGAGGTGGCTGGTTACCATGAGCGTTTCCTCGATTCGGAGGTCACGTTGAGCAGTCGATCCCGGTTTTTATCATAGTATAACAGTCGTGAAGCTTAGTTGGAGGCCTTTGGGCGGCTTAAAATCATCCAACGGCAAGATTACGTAGCCACAACGTAGTCTTGCCAGTCTCCAACTGGCACTTGGCCAGCGTGGGGACGTACGGCCTTAACCCTCTCCTGGGTGGAGACCCGAGCCCAGCAGTGGAACATTGTGGGTTGTTGATGATTTTAATTTGAGCTGTCATCATATTAAATTCCTAGCTTTTGCCAGCTAATAAACCTGCGTATATGTCGGTTATCGCGGCCAATAGTAATCTATGTCTTTCCTCTAGAATCAAAGGCATTGCAAATTTCATCCAAATTGGTTTAGAGGTTTAGCAGAAAGAGTAACTTTCGAATCTATTTAAATAAAAATTAATTATAAAAATGAATGTACGCGCTAACTTTCGATCGACTGCACCAAATTGGATAATTATTTTTTGTATATGTTTGTTATTGTCAGGACAAAGTTCAAAATAGAAAAAAATAAAACAACCGGAGGTGTTATATTTTCTTAGTCCGCTTAGTCGTATACACTGTGGCCTTACGGAAAGTTAACACGGGCTTCTTAAAATAAGTTTTTCGGTAATGCAAAAAATTTACACGAAAATAAATATGGCGCTACGAAGTTAGCCACATTGGTCCTTGACAGATCAAGACATACGGGACAAGTTGCTTGATGTTGCCATTCTTCACGTATATTTTTAATTTGCAACACTACAGCTTAAAAGATAAGGTAGCTTTTTGCATGACTTCTATTCATGAACTTACAGGATTTTAGGAACTGGTGCACTCTTTTAGACTATTAAATTTTAATACGTGTTGTGCCTAAAGGATCGCATCAGGGTCATCGACGTAGTCCACAGGATTAGCAAGCTGAAGTGGCAGTAGGCAGGCCACATTTGCCGAAGAACCTATAACCGTTGGGGTAAACGAGTTCTTGAGTGGAGACCGCGTCTCGGCAAACGTAGTGTAGGACGTCCACAGGCCAGGTGGAGCGATGATTTGCACAAGACGGCTGCCAGGAGCTGGATGCGAGAAGCCTAAGATCGAACTAAGGGGCGTGAAATTGTAGAGGCCTATGTCCAGCAGTGGACTGCGATAGGCTGATGATGATAATGATGATGTTGGGCCTATTAGTTTTTAACTGCTAGTAGTCTCCCGGTAGTTGAACTTCGGCCGTAATTCATTTGATTTAATTTTTTTTCTTTTCATTTTGTTAGCTTTACTTCAAAGTTTTTTTTTCACATATAGAAGAAAAAGTAAACTAACGTAGAAATTGTATTAATTCTTTATCATTATATTACTGGTAATTACATCTTACTAACAAATTGTGTATCAAACCCACATTTTTACCACACTCTGGTAAAACACTTAACGTATACAAATTTACATTATTTTCACTGCATATACCTATTTTTCGCACAGATTTGGGCAGCCCTGGCTGTCTCACTGGGACCGTTTGCGGCAGGTCTCAGCAAAGGCTACATGTCCCCAGCCATAGCGTCAATGCAGGACTCCAGGTCCAACCATGGTGCTTTCACGGTGAGCGATCAGCAGGCCAGCTGGATTGCAAGCTTGAGTTTATTAGGTAAGTGATCATTTTAGGAATAGAACGTCTACTGCTGACCGTAGACCTCCTTCTAGTGTTTGAAGAAGGCCAATTTGACTTTTTTGCCATTGTCAACATATTACCACTATACGGTTTGTTAACCGTGAAAATTCTAATAAATTTATCAATATCGATAAACAATGTTGATATACTTTAAATACGATACTTTTTTTTATAATTTTAAATCATTTTTTATTATTATTATTACCACGCTTTATATATTAGCTTCATTCGTATGTATGTAACGGAAAATTTGAACATGATTTTGATCCCCAACGTCGGATTAAGTTGAAATTTGGGATACTTAGCAAGGGCCGATGACAATTCAATATTTCAAACAATTACAAAATAATCCTTACACAATCGGAATTTTTGAGCTTTGCGCAAAAAACGTGATTTTTAGTTTTTTTAAAATATTTTTTATTGAGCTTTATGCTTGATCAAAAGTGACAACTGGCATTCTTGGAAGTATGTAAATCTAGAGATGCAAGTCAGGTGTCCTTGACCCCTATCTCAATGTTAGGTGCATGATAATTTCCTGTTAGTTCGATAGCCTTTCGGTTTACGTGAACCGGAAGGTGGAAACACACACTCACATTTTGATGAAGATGTGTGTGTATGGCAGCCTAGCATGTATTAATATAACTTTTAGCATTTTTTTACTCAGAGAGTAGGACACCTAGACAGGCTACCCTAGATTAAAATATACTCCCAGCAATATTCGATATAGGCTGATTATTAGAAACTTAAATTAAATTAAGTACTTAAATTCTAAGTACTTCGGCCCTGTTTACTTACTTTTTTAACCTTGACATATATTAGAGAAAGCAATACACTGGCTTCATATTTTAAAATTATTTTGACTATGTAAATATACAGAGTTTACTTCACCATTTATGAGTACTCAAGAGCTTATCCAAACAATTACTCTCGTAGGTAAGTTTAATTGTTGCCGAGTTGAGTACAAACAAATAATTGTACACGTTTTAAATTTAATTGCGTGAAACGAGTGTCAATAAGAAAATGGGGATGGTATTTATGTTTATGAATGGGTAGAAGTAGTATTAGTAACTTTTATGATTGCACTTTTGAGATCTGTGTATCGATGTCTGAATACTCATCAAAAATTTTACTGTTTTTCAAGCATCTAACACACGACGCCATCTAGTCCCAATCCAAGCAGAGCTTGTATCAACTAATCTAAATACACACTATCTTTTTTTGCAAATCCATTCATATTGTACATAGGAAACACCTAAAATTCGAAATAAATGTTTGCAGATCATACAAATATTTGGTTCGACCCGGTAATCGAAACCGAGACTTCAAGCACAGTACGCATACGCGACCACTGCGCCCCAGAGTTAAAAATCCACTGCTAGATGCAGGCCTCGTCTTAGATAGGTTTTACTCCACTATACAACTACCATGAGGAATGGCAGCGACTGGATGCATAAAACAGACCGAACTGTGTGGTGTTTCTTAGGTGAGGCCTGTTGTCATCAACGGACTGCAACGGGTTGGTGATAATAATATGCTTGTATAGCATTTTTCTCATTTTTTTCTTCTCTTTGGAGTGGTATTTATGATAGGCAATGAATGCTTCCTTCCTCGCGTCTTAAAATACCCATGGAGCTAATAGAAGTGGTGGCAGTTCGTATTGTTGATCCGTCAACAAAGTATCGTTATTTTTAATATGTACATACATGTATATGTTTGGTGATATCCTTATTACATCAATCATGGGTAACGCCACAGGGCAAAATTGGACTGAAATAAAGTAGCCTGAATCACTTCTTATATCATTATATATCTGATAGTGAAAGTCCCCTCAAAATTGGCGCAGAAGTTCTAAAGATTAGGAGGAATGAATACTGATAAAAATTAGAAAAATATTTTTTGATGTCATCATCAATCATCATCAATAACCTATAAAGTTCCACTGCTAGGCTCGGGTCTCCTCTCAAGAAAGGGCTAAGGCCCTAAGTCCGTACATACATATTTTTTGATGTAAGTACTGTATATACATGTAAAAGTGAAAAACTATTGATTTTAAATAACATACAGACGTTTCAATTTTATTTAATAGTACAGATTATTTATCTATAAAAAGTTTCGTCTTGTACATCAAACACTTGAAAACCCCTTCCTCAAATTCCATTCATATATTTTGACAAGAAAATTGCGCATTTCCTTCAATATTGTGCAATATAAATATTAAATTGGGCGGTCTGTCCTTTTGTATTGATGTCAATACCCTGTTGCACTTGTCACTCCTAATTTGACCAAGAGTTGAGGAAAGATCAGGGCATTGTAACAGTTTTTTGCCCCTTTATTGAAAAAAAAAGGTTTGTCGTTTAGTTTATGGGAACTGGTAATATATTTTGACAGAGGTTGCTACTACATTAAAAGATTTAGTAGTTCGCATTCCTAGTTGTAAAACTATAGGTTTTGGATTCGAGTCCTATCTGGGACAAAAATTGGGTGATGAGCAAGACATTTGTTATGTATTTAGACAACTCAGTTAATATTTTGTTTTATGAAGTTAAACTTAAGTTACCATGATATTTATTTTACTTATTAAGTGTATTTTTTTTATTTTACTCGCTTTAGTTGTTTTATGTTGTGTTAAAACAAATACAACAATATCACATCACAACACTGATAGCCGGATGTCCGGATATCCGGATCTTTCTAAACATGATGAGTATGACCCCATTCGTAATGTCTCACCACTAGCAGCAACGTTGTGGTTGATTTAAACAAATGATTCATAAAAACATGCCCCAGAAACACACCCTTCCTAAAAATATCACAGCTCTGGTGAAAGTGTAACACAATCCTGTTAAATTTCCATTCATCTTAATAAAATGATTATATAATATTGAGTCAATAACCTTTTATTCACACAATATAGATGGCGCAGACCCCCCACACACAGACACGCGTATACAACCACTCACATATACACAAATATGTATACGGATATTAGCATAAGGCTGTAGGTAGACTGTGCGCAATATTTTTGCTACTTTGTTTCGATTTGTTTCACATGTATTTATGTTCATTGCTCCACTCCTACGAGTTTTTATGGCATAAGGGGGTAAACATATAAAGACGTTACTTGCTGGTAAGTGACTGCTCTTGCAAATGGATACTAACTGAATTTGCACTCAGAAGTGCTTTGCCTCTCTTTCTGTCCGTTGATTCGATTTCGGTAACTTCACTCACTTTGTGTTTTGATAGATTAAGTATTTGATGTTCTCCTAGCCGATTTCGACCAGTCTCTACTGAGAACAGCAAACTATATTATAGTCCACAAATTTGTGCGCAAATTTTTTTACCGTGGGAGAGCCACGCTTCGGCATGAATGGGCCGGCTCGACCGGAGTGATACCACGGCCTCACAGAAAACCGGTGTGAAACAGCGCTTACGCTGTGTTTCATCGAGTGAGTGAGGATACCGGAGGCCCATACTCCAATCTAACGCCCCCTATCCCCCTCACCATGCCCCTTCCCCCCAGGCCGCCATAGTATGGGTCACCATGCTGCATTGTTCTTTTTCGCATTGAGGATGGTGACCACCACTCTTGGATTCTAATCATGCTTTCCATCAGGCAGGGCAGAGTCATTTTGGCAGCTTAAATATAAAAAAANAAAAAAAAAAAAAAATTCTGCCGCAATCTCTGTTCCCTCACTCTCATAAACCCAACACAACCGGAGAGAGATGAAGAGCAGGCTTGGGGCTAAAACCTCAACTTGAAAACTCCTAGCTGTTTTAAGCATTTCTATAATCAGAATATTCAATAACATTTTGTTGCCCGACTTGAAACCTCATGATTAGCAGTTGCATAAGCCCTGCTAGACCAACGAGGTAGCAGATTAAGTATAGGAAGTATCAGTATTCCTATTCATCTAATGGGTTTTGTACGAGCCATCTTATAGATGACAGATAAGCGGTGCAAAAACGCTCAATAAATAAGCAGAACGATAGAAATGTTTAACATCGCCCAACCCGCACTTGGCCAGTGTGGGGACGTAGGCCTTAACCCTCTCCTGAGAGGAGACCCAAGCCCAGCAGTGGGACATTATGGGTTGTTGATTTGAACATCGCCTTTTTGTGACACCAAATATGACTTTATCACGAATCACGTCTTCTTGGTGTTTAGTGTTAGTTTACAATTCAATAGTCTATACATAAAACTTAATAAAAATCATTCAAATCAGATTGATACCGAAACACAGGTCTTACCTAGATCAAGCAGATCAGTAATGTGAAATGTGGATCTTACTTAATAATGAGTTTAACCATAGTAATTTCATAGTAAGAAATAATAAATACTTAGTTCTAATCGTATAAGTTCTCAAGAATTAATATTTTGCTTATTTTAAGTTAAGTCTACTCTTAAGAAAAACACCCAAATCTTGTACATTGAATATGGAATAAATTTTATTATTAATATTATAAGTAGAACAAAAAACTCTACACCCAAAAGCCTTTAAGTTTTAATGATATCAGGAAATAAACAATCTGTCGCAAATTATATGCCTTACGTGAACACACCCTAAACATTTACCTACGCAAAATGTACGCGAAACAGTGCGGTGTTTCTACAATAAATCAGTAGAAGTATTAAATCATGGCGAACGCGAACACGAGAGAAACAAAGAGAAACAGAGAATAAACTTACCCCGACAATTACGTCATTATGTTGTCCGCACCTAATATTTAAATACGTTACACGAAAGTACAACATAGGGATGTAAAAAGGAGATATATCGATTATCGGTAGATACAATTCATTTTTTTAATCGAATTTATTGAAAAAGTTAACGGAAATAAACAATTCATACTGTAAATCAATTAAAAGAAAGTTTATGCGTAATAAAAGTTTATTTTTAAATAATAATTTTCTACTAATCCTAGTACAAACTTGTTCATATTTTTGTGAATGGGTAATAAACCAGTACCTTTAAATCAGGCGACCTGTTAGTTTAATTTCACCTCAAACTATAAAAAAAAACAAAAAATTTTCGCATATAAATATAGTGTATTCCATTGATATCTTTGTTATACAGACCTTAAAAAATGTTTTTTCAGGTAAAAACATCTTATCTCTTTGAATTACCGGACGCATACCTAATATACCAAAAGTAGATTTTAAACGCTTAAATTCGCCATAAATGCTTTCGATCAATTTTAAGAATTATCGACAAATTAGTTATCACATCCCTAGCACCTTGCAGAAAATACCGACTAATTGACTGTGAAATCTAAACAAAACTTATTTCCACCAGATCAGCTTACTCATGCTGTACAAGAGTTAAAACAAAGTGTTTATCTTCACATCGCAAGTATATCGAAATATATCGATTGCTTTATAGAAAGTGAAAAAATCCTCGATTTTTAATCGATGATTATTCGATTTCTAGTTGTTTAGTTTAGTGAATATATAAATTGTTTATTGCCGTTCTGGTTCTGACTTGGAAATGACGCACTTGCGCCTGAACTAGCGAAAGAAGACGGAGATGGCCGACTTTAAAAGACAAATAACGGAATGAATAAAAAGAACTACGGTAATAGCTATGCTTTCAACTGGCTTTACTGGTGATAAAATGACTACACAGAACCAAGAGTGAGGTTACTATCGATAGCCTCTTCTAAACTTCCTACCTCATAATAGGAAGGGGTTGAGGAGGTGATGTCCAGGAGTTCATAGTACTTACTTTGTGATATACCAGTCTCTACCGTGTAATGGAGGACTCTGGGTATTAGAACCTGTCACCATTTGACCACAAGTTCGACGCCCAAACTATTGGTCTATCTACTCGCCTTTATCTATTTGTTTTTTCACATCAGGACTATTTAACATGTATTGACTGCCTCTGTGGCGCAGTGGTAGCGAATGCGACTGCTGTGCAAGAGGTCTCGCGTTCGATTCCTGAGTCGGACCAAATGTTTGTATGATCTGCAAATATTTGTTTCAGAGTTTGGGTGTCTTCTATGTATAGTATGTATGTATTTACAAAAAAAAGGATATAAGTATTAGTATCAGCTGTCTAATACCCATAGTACAAGCTCTGCTTAGTTTGGGACTAGATGGCGTTGTGTGTTAGAAATGTCCGAAAATATTTATTTATTTATTTATTTATGTAGGCAAGATTTTTCAAATTTTCATATGACTGAATGGATTTCAATTATCTTTTCTTAAAGTTCTAGTTTTGATTCTGGTGCCATAAGATTAACATGTTTATAGATGCTATCAATACAACAATGAATTATTGTTAAATAATCGATTCACAATAACACTGTGTGGTTATAACTTAAATAGTTGAAAAATATGACAAGTCATACATATCTGTTTACCTCTTTTGTAATACAAGCGTGAAAGTCCTTCGTTGCCTTTATACGAGTTAAATTAAAAACAGTGACTACACGGTTGGCCTAGTGGTTTCAGTGGTCGCCACACCGCTTCATATTGCGCCAGGTGTTATGGGTTCAAATCCTGTATGGGACAGCACTTTGTAGGGTCCATAAATTGTTTTTCTAAGTCTGGGGTATACTTTGTGTCCGTTTCATGTATGTTTGTAAGGATCCCCGCGACACGGGAATTTATATTCCTAACGCGGGAGTTGTCGTTTTAAAAAAAAAAGTGACTTAATTTTTTAATGCTGTTGTAGTATGTAAGGAAGCATCCATTAGTTATGTCAGTTACGTGTTAAAGTAAGTTGCGTGGTCAACGACGCCAGCTTTGGACAATATTAGTATACTTCAAGTGCATATTTTTTATTTGAAATTTAATTAAAATACTATTTTAGAAAGATAAATTTAAATACAAGCGTCATAGATTCCTTAAAACCGTCTCCTACTGGTAGCGTTCCCAAAAGACTGGCAGCATTGCCATGTTGAATGATGGCGGCCAAAAAATGCCGGTCTTCTTTATTTTTATTTTTTTTACGTTTTAAAAAAACAACTATCGCCTTAGGAATATACATTCCTGTGTCGCGGGGATCTTTACAAACATACATGAAACGGACACAAAGTACACCCAGACTTAGAACAACAATTTATGGATCACACAAAGTGTTGTCCCATGTAGGATTTGAACCCACAACACTTGGCGCAGTAGGAAGTGGTGTGGCGACCATTGAAACCACTAGGCCAACCGTGTAGTCTGCCACGAGACTATCACGGGCATCAATCAGTTGCTTAGCTAGTTCTTTAAGAATAGCGCGAGCACTCGGACCAAATGAATCTAGCGTCTCCACCCTAAACGGTAATAATCTAACTAATAACTGCATGTTTTATTTGTCATTGTAAACTAACTGTCACAGGGACATAAGTCGCTCATTTTATCGATGTAAATCATCCCGTACTTTAAAGTAAAGGGGAGGAAGAATATAAATGAAACAAAACCACCGCACGTAGTTAATGGCTGTTTCCAACCATAATAATGGTTTACGTAATTGTACGGTGCGATCAAAACAATCTGTTTCCATTGCAATAAACAAAAGTTTGCTGAAACTATTGATCGCGGTCGAACGCTCTTGCAAACCTTCAATCAGTATTGAACGTAATAACATACCTTTGAAAGTGTTGAAATATGTATAATTTGCAATAAAAATCTTTTTATCAACAACCCATAACGTCCCTGCTGGGCTGGGGTTTCCTCTCAGGAGGGGGTTTAGGCCATACGTCCCCACGCTGGTTTTGGACGGGTAAGACAACGTTGTGGCTACGTAATCTTGTCGTTGGATGTTTTAAGCCGCCCAAAGCTCTCCAACTAAGTTTGACGACTGTTATCGTATGATAACAACCGGGACCGACTGCTTAACGTGACCTTCGAATCTCAGAGACGCTCATGGTGTTATGCCACTAGCGGTCACCCATCTAGGAACTGGCCGCGCCGTCGTTGCTGGGCTATTTAAAACTTATTGAAATTTATTTATCGCACTAAAAAACACATAGAGTTCTCCATCAGACAGAGTATGGCCACTTTGTATGGTCCACTTGTAAACGTTTATTGTATCATAAATTTTTGAGAAGGTACTGTACTCCCGACATACAGCTTACGCTTGTTTGGGAATCAGGTCATGCACTTGAATCGTATCTGTACTTTTTTACAATAAATAATAATATTTATTATTATTACGTTACAATAAACAATAATAATTATTATTATTGCTTTAAAAAACTAAACAGCTCTTAAATTAATCTTATCTTTTAGTCTGGTTTCCTTCAGAGGTGCTAATTGAATCAAATATCTGATATAATTTATTGAATAATCATCTCAAACATTACTTTAACTGTTATCTTTTAAAGTAATTAGTTAATTAAATGTTGTAATTAAATTAAAAGCTTATCTTTGGTTTATTTAATTACTGAGAAGTTATTACTCAGATAACCCAATGGTTTAGAAATTGTTTGGTTCCGTATAAATTGTCAGCATTGCAGACATATCTCTATATACGTAATACGTATATCCAAATTGTATTATCTTTATGGGACCACAACATAGTTATTGAAAAGCTTTTTAAATATACATATATTTTATTTGTCACTGGGAGTACAATTTAATTATATATTTAATATTTCCTTTATTAACTTCTTTTATACTCTGATATTTATAAGCCGAAATGAATAATTATTTTTTTTATTTGGAAGTATACGCCTTGCACTCGGCATGCATTATTTTTTTATGAAATTGAGGGCATGGACTCCCCCAACGCCAAAGGCCTCACGAGTGTGTTGCTGGCCTTTGGGACATGGGGTATGGGTCTCCGGTATTCGCACTCACTCGGTGAAACACAAGCCAGACGCTGTTTCACACCATTTTTTTGTGAGGCAGTGTAGCCATTCGTAGCTAAGCGTGGATATCCCTTAGTTTTATTTAGTAACTAAACTTATTATTTAAAGAAAGAATTCTATCAATGAGGTGAAAAATTAAGAAATGAAAAATATGCTTCTTACAATTGTTATCCTGATGTAGATCCATTAATTCTTTTACTGATTAACTTTTTATCCGACTACGGCAAAGCCAAAAGGAAAGGGTAATTGTTTTGGCAGTATGTATATTTGAATAATCCACTGAAGCGCCTAAACTATTGAACCAATTTAATGAATAAGATGTCAATTTTAATAATGGCTGAGGTGACTATGTATATTTTATTAAAAGCATTACGTATTCGGGTTATAGGTTTTTCAACTTCTTTTTTAAATGTACTATACTTCAAAAGAAACACCAATACACAATTTATGTATATTTCACATTCAGTCTGTTAACACGCAGGTTGACTAAAGCATTTAGACACTAATGCGTGCCCACAAGCCTTACTAAACAAACCCTTTATCTTTAATTTAAATAACGCTACATTTTAGCATGTCCAACCATAGTTCTCTAAACTGATATCTGTGACAGTTTGGGCCCAAGGCGACGGCATTAAGACCCGACGTCACCCTAAAAGGCATGCAACTAGGTATTATATTTTGAAATAGAGATCTGGTATTACACGACAGGGAATTTATTACAGTAGGCAAATGAGCACATAGGACGGCTTCACAACACAGGGTCACCACTTCTATTCATCCCCGGGCTGCCGTAAGAGGAGACTAAGGTGAGAAAATACGCAGGAAAACTGGAAGCAAACTGTATGATAACTCGTCCGTTCAGCTAAGTGCGTGCTCCTTTCTAGGGAAAGACTCGTGTCTATCAGTGTTATTAAAGGCTATGAATGTGTTTTTTTTTTATTGAGACGAGCCTGCCAAAGTGACTTTCAATAAAGAAAACCCCACTCCCCAAAACTACATTAGCGAAGTAAGTGATAGGATGTTAAAATATTGTAAATGGACATTTATAATGTTAAAGATTAACTGCACACAATAAAAAAACATGTCTCATATTATTTATCCCGGCATTGAAATAATAATAATAAAATAGAAATAGAGAAGAATAGAATAGCAGGAAGCCCACCTGAAATGTTATGTAAGGTTGAATGTTAGAAAGAACAGGTATGCAGAATGAAAGTATAGGAATCTTCGATCAGAAAATAATCTGCTTCTTTTATAACGGTACTGCTCTGGAATGCGCTCCCACTTGAAATCAGGATGTCCACAAACCGTTTTACATTTAAAAAGAAGGTGCATGAGCTCCTTCTTAACGAAATGGCAGAAACTATTTACCGATAATTGGTGTATATTCAAGTTTTAATAGTGTACTAATATAGTTTTGTGTATGTATATTTATATATGTATATATTTGTGTGTGTATTTGAGACATATGTATCCTATATATATGTTTATGTATGTTCAAGTATTTCTTTCATCTTTTGTGTACTGTTTGCAGTTAGTATCATACGGAAACCTTTGTGCACCACCTACCCTACAAGATTTCTACACCACCCTAAGGTTGACTGGAAGAGAATGCCTTGGGCATTAAGTCCGCCATTGTACAAAAGTGCAAGTTTAAAATAAAATAATGAAAAAAAAGTGCGAGAGGCGTACAAGCGAGAACTGGTATAAATGATATAGACTAGGAAAGGCTCCAAAATATAAACATTGGAGGTGCAAGAAATAAAAAAAATAGAAAAAATCTGACTCTATCTAGCTGCCGACGTCTCTAGGTGACCGATACTATGGTGGCCTATTGAAATGCTTCATTATCATTCGACCGTGAGTACTCGATCGCTGTTATTGAAATTGCGTAGAATATCGATCACAAAGAATATCGTTGAACTAGCTATTGTCGTGGCTTCGCTCGCGCAAAATTTTTCATATAAACTTTCATCCCCTAATTTATCCCCTTAAGGGTGACATTTTGACATTACTTTTTTTAAAAAAATAAGCAAATCCATCACAGGAATAAAATGTTTTATACAAATTTTCATCCCTTATTTTACCCCCTTAGCGGCGGCATTTCCAAAATTCCTCCCTTAGTTCTCACTTACGTTATATAAACAATTTACAGGCAAATTATCAGAATTCTAGGTTCAGCGGTTTGGACTGTGTGTTGATCTCTGGGTATCTTGGTGAGTCAGTCACCTTCCTCTTTTATATACTCGTATATTGTAGAATGAAAGCTGTTATCGTTTAGATGTGGCGCCATCTGTTATCGACCCCCGATATTTTATAAGATTGAAGTTGGTAAGAAATCATCATCAGGACTGCCTCGATGACGCAGCGGTAGCGTAGGCGACAGCTGTTCTTTTTTTTTTCTTTTGTTCAATTATGTTCTACAAATGTTTGTTTTGCAGTTTAGGTGTTTTCTACGCATGATATGTATGATAAGTATGTATGTATATATATCAGTTGTCTAGTACACACAACACAAGCAAAAAAAAAAGCTCTGCTTAGTTATATTTATTTATTTATTCATATACCCCTAGTATACGTAAGCTGTCTAAACTTACAAGATAGATAGATAGAAAACTCTTTATTTGTACACCGTTTTTACAATATTCATTGAATACATAAAATGATCAACATATAATATAATGTACAAAGGGCCGCCTTATTGCCAAAAGCAATCTCTTCCAGGCAACCTTAGGATAGATCAAAAAATTTCGGAGAGAGTGTAGCAGTTGACGGTGCAATTAATTTTAAAGAAAAATTTTAATTTTTATGAATATAATCGGGCACATATACATATATCTTCATATATTCATTTATACACAGATACATACATACATATATACACACATACATACATACATACACATACACTTCTTACCATAATTATTTAAATTATGATATAATTTACAAATATGAATATGAAAAACCCATTAATATCATACCCTCATTCGTGACTGAAGACTTAGTTTAGAGTTATTTAATCACTGCAGTTCTGTTGTACTGTGTAGCTTGCTTCCTCACTTGGCTCTTAGCAACGGGAGGAATAGGCGTGGTGACACTCTGGTCTTAACCATTGCTTACACCACACAAAATTGCAATGGTAATTAACTTACATTCACCAAAGGCACCCCTTAAAAGGAGTGTAAATTAGAATTTGCGACATATCTAGTGTACTAAGCTACAATTATCTGTCTTGAGTGATTTACTTGTACTTCTACAATTATGTCCGTGTTATTATGTGTTAAAATTACTATTTTACAACTATCCATAGCAGAAAGTACTTTGTGGTGTTATAACTACAAGTAATTAAGTTAATAGAAGCTATTGAGGTGTCGAAGTAAATTATATACTAAAGGAAAACTTATGCTACCCTTCGCAATGTTATGAAACAAGGTATATAACAAGCGATGTGTATTGAAATCTCTTAGTTTGATGATTGACTAAGAAAATGGAGTTTCATTACACCTTATCGTCCGCTGGGTGTCGCAAGAGGGAAAACATGGACGGAAAACTGGAAATCAACCCTAGACCAACTCATCTTGTCAGTGTGGTATAGAAGTAGGCGATAACCATTTTTCTTTAATGGGCTGCCACAGTGATAGTACTCCGCCTGGTAAAAAGCGCTCTCAAAATCTATGAGTTAATATCACCATACTCATTGCGAATGTAGGCAATGTAGTTATGCAGTAAATTGATCGACAGTATGGTGGCTGTGGAGCAACGGGCGTGACATGTCCCTCCAACACAAAGTGAGGATCCTCTGACCAGGCGAGGTGATCATGCCTGGCGGGCCCATGCCCAATCAACGGTTATGTTAGGATGTTGTATATATGATAATCGGCGTGAGTACTTCTATTGCGCGATGCGGGATTGCTAGCTACTTCGTACACTACGTTACACCGTTATTTAGTGTATCTTCGGTAGACGGCGTTGTCATATGTTTTTTGAAGTGCTTCTGTATCATTGGATCTCCGGTCTCGCACTCACCAAAGAAACATGACAGCACGAGTACTGTCATTTTAGGCTGGTCTTCTGTGAGAGGATAGTACCACTTTAGTCGGCAGCATTCGTGCTAAAATCAGAGTGACTTTACCACCTTCTTGTTAAGGAAAGAACCTGTTAATCACAAAACTATTAAAGACGTTTGTGACCCATATAAATAAAAAACCTTATGATACCCATATATTAATATTATCAATTTATTAAACAAATAGTATACTATTTGTTTAATAAATAGTATACTATTTATTAAACAAATAGTATACTAACAAAAGGTCAACAATAAAATGTGCAGACTCAATATTAATAGCACACCTGACATTCGATAACATCCTGTCTGTATCATCATAAGGGGGTATCATATGTACTTACGTATGCTTTGTGTTCTATATACGACTTATGCAAACTTTCGTTAATGACTGTAAGTGTTCTTCTTGATTAAAGCCTCTAATCTCTCCCTATCATTAGCCTATAATAGGCCACTGTTAGACTAAGCATATAACTAGAAGTTCGGGCAGGCAGGAGGGGTCCGGATGTCATAATAACAGAGGCTCCCGGATCCGGATCCCGGCTCAGGCGCAGAGTGGCACACCGTGTGGTTTTAGTCCGTCCGATCACGGCACACCACCCCGTCGCAACTCCCAGTGTGGTGACGGGCCGTGGGGTATCCACATTTGTAAAAAAAGGCATCTACCTAGAAAGGAGGTTATTGTCCCACTAATGCCCTAAAGCTGGAAGGGAGTCAGGCTGTCAGCCGGTTTTCGTGATAAAATATAATTTATATTGCTCACTAATATTGAAACCTTCCATTGGTGAAAGAAATGTCTACTTTGTCTGTGTCTCTTTTAATTATGCTCGGATTCCATTGGTCCAAGCGTGCTGTAAACTATCTTATCTAAGATATACCAGTAAAATACAAAATTTAAAAAAAAAATGGCCAAGTGTGAGTCCGGCTCACGCAGTAAGACTTCCGTACCGTTATCTATACATTTTAAGCAACTACCTGTTGCCGTTATCAATATCGAGCATAAACGAGCAAAAAAATCACGTTTGTTGTATGGGAACCTATTTAAATATTTATTTTATTCTATTTTTTAGTATTTCTTCTTGTAGCTGCAACAGAAATACATCAACTCTGGAAATTTCAAATGCCTAACTATCACGGTTCATGAGATATAGTCTGTTGACATACGAACGGGCAGGTGTATGGACAGCATAGTCTTAGTTTTAGGGTCCAGTTTTACCCTTTAGGTACGGAACCCTATAAACATGAAAATCAGTTAAATAGTTTCGGAGTTTAATAGATTTAGGATGAACATATATTTGTTTATTTGGTAGACCAGGTTTATAGTTAACCAACAATTTTAACCACAGCAACTGTCGTTTGAGGCTTACTCATTGATTTTAATGATCTGCGAGTCCGATCTAAGATAGATTATAACTGGACATGATTTGTAGTCTATAACGTAATTTATCGGAGGTCCGGGTTCTATTCCGTGTCGTGACAACTGTGTTTATAGATAGTCGTGAAATTACGTGTAGCTAAGTTTTACGACCGGACCTCAATAATGGCTGCCAAGGTATTTGCTGTATTAGTATTTGTCGTATTGTCCCAATAGGGAAAACAAACGGGTCGGGGATTCTTCAGAAAAAGGCAATTTGGTTATTCTTTTAACAGGAAAGCAGTAAATGCTTTTAAGTAAATGTAAGCTTATTATAGTCTTAGCCGCAACGAACTTAGGGAGTCATTGTCAACGTTTGTATGGTTATGTAATTGTGTGTGTATCTAAATGTGTGCATATACATATAAATATATATAAATTTTGTGTGTTTAGTCGTATAGGTCTAACAGAAAGAGTCTTTACTTTCGCATTTATAAAGTTAGTCGGGATATCTGTTGTGGGGTTTTCGGTTGCCATACTAGAAATACAATAGAATAGAATAGAATAAACTTTATTGTACACCAATTGATACAGTTATAATTATGAGCTAAACAATATAATGACCATGTACAACTGGCGATAATATTCATTCATACTATAATATTTTGGACATTTAACACAACGCCATGTAGTCAAAAACTAAGCAGAGCTTGTTTTATGGGTACTAAACATAAATCCTTTCGTTTTGATATATATATTATATATATATATATATCAAAACGAAAGGATTTATGTTTATATATATATATATATATATATACATATAAACAAATATAGATTGTAGATCATACAAACATTTGATTCGACCTACGAATCGAACTCGAGACTGCCAGCATATCAGTCGCTTACGCTACCACTGCGCCACGGAGGCAGTCAAGAATACGAACATTTGTGGTAATTGTTACTGATAGTTGGAGCTCTACTTCGATAGTGTCTAGTAATTGACTTTTGGAGTTGCTTGAGTAAAGTTCAGCCGTAGTAGACTTGAAGCTGACCTCAAAGTCATTAACAACCCATAATGTCCCACTAATTGGGCTCGGGTCTCCTCTCAGTAGAGGGTTAAGGCCATACGTTCCCACGACGGCCGAGTGTGGGTTGGGGACTGGTAAGACTACTTTGTGGCTACGTAATCTTGCCCTCAGACCTCTTGGTAATTAGAGAAAAAGATTCGGTGATAGTAGCAGCCTAGTCTTTAAGCAGTAAGAAGGATTCAGGGATACAATACCAGGGGACCATCTACATCCCGTAAGTGGCCCGAGGTACGTTGTGGTTCCAGAGATTTCCTTTTGAGGGTGCACCAGGTTCCCCGGCTTCTACTACCCGAGACAACGTACGGTTTTTAATCGGTTCGAGTCCGACATCGACTCCAGTCGGCGGTATTTGAGGAGATTTCCGCAAAAAAATGAATTCATACTAACATGTATAATAAAGTCGAAGGTACATAAGTCCGTCAGTCAATTTTCTGTTAAGTTTTTAGAGCTAAACCTCTGCATGGATTACAATGAAATTTGACATAGAGATACTATGATTCCCGAAGAAGGACATATGCTGCTCTAACCGACATACACACGAGCGAAGTCGCCGGTAAAAGCTAGTCTATATAAACATGTACTACAAAAACTCTAAACATATTCTATAACTTGTTCATCCAACAGGCCACTGCGACAACTTTCTTGAGAGAAAACAAACATTAAAATGATTTAACAGTAGGTTGTTTGCGGTTTAATATTTCCATTCAATTTCTACGCGTTATGTGGTGCCTATTGTTTGCTACTAAAACTGGATACTATTATTTATTATCGGTTTATTCTTCTACTAGCTTTTGCCCGCGGCTTCGCTCGCGCAGAAGTAAATGTTACAATGCATTCCAATAAACAGTGCACTTCTAAAAACATCACAGGAAAAAAAGTTTCTTACAAATTTTTTCATCCCTATTTTACCCCCTAAGGGTTGGCATTTTTCAAATTCTTTTCTTTGTGCTCACTAACGTTATACAAAGAAGCTACATGCTAAATTTCAAGATTCTAGGTTCAGCGGTTAGGGCTGTGCGTTGATCTCTGCCTGCCAATCACCAGATGGGCCAGGGGGGCTGCAGGCCTCCCCGTGCTTCTCGGCAGACGTCGGCGGCTAGCCAAGCGACCCTGGCTGCCCCCGACGCCGTCCGCCCGTCGTCATCGACGCCCATGGAGGAGGCTGTAGAGACGATCCAGTAATGGACCACGTCTCCAGCCTCCTTGTCCAGACGAACCTCAACCACTGCGCCGCGGCGCAGGATCTCTTCCTGCAAACCATGGCGCAGTGGTCGATCGGTGTTGCCGTAGTCGCGGAGCCCTACTACGTTCCTCCCCGTCCAAACTGGATGGGTGACTGGGACGGCTCCGTGGCAGTCGTCGGCTCCGCGGCGGCTCGTTCCACGCCCTTGTCGCT
>PKRV01000156.1:1099422-1145099 GCA_003709505.1 Hyphantria cunea
TTTCCCCCCCATCCGCTTAGAGGCCACCCGCGAGGGGGGGCGACGTAATGCGTGTGCCGTACGTCGCCCACCTTGAGAGTTTACCATCGGAGACGGAGCCCGCCTCAGTGCGGGCTGGCGCTGGGAGGGGTCCGGATGGCGTAAGAAAGCGGTTCCCGGACCCCTCCCGTCTCAGGCGCAGAGTGGCACACCGTGGTGGTTTAGTGGGTAGTCTGGCTGGTGTCAGTCAGGAGTCCCACACGAAGTGAACCCCCTGTACCCGCAGGGGGGGAGCGAAGCGCGTAAAGGCATTCCACCACGTCAAAAAAAAAAAAAAAAAAAATGTGCGTTGATCTCTGGGTATCTTAGTCAGTCATCTTCCTCTTTCATATATACTCGTATATAGATTTCTATTGTAACTAAGCCGCCATTTTTACTTTCTTGTCTTGTTTGTTTTACCCGACTACTGCGATGACAAAAAGATGGGTAACAGTTTTTTAGGTCCCGGTTGTCATGAACATATCTGGCAATCGTTATTGGGAAGTCAGTGCCCTCAAATATACTAAATCAACCTCCAAATTAAGATCACTCTGAGGCTTGCGGATGTCCGATACCAGCAGCTCCGTTGAAAAACAGAAATTCATGAAAATCCGGTTGAACTAGTAGCCGAACCCAATTAATCTTGGAAATAAAGGTCAAGAAGATGAGTCATTAAGAATAAACATCTGCGTAAATGCCCACCATATTTGAATAAATTCTGCATTTTCTTGATTTATGTCCTTTCCATCAGTAAAATAATTTAATAAAGCATTTTAATTTGATAAATCGCGTAAAATAAAAAGCTCACGTTAATTTAATACGTATTTCAATTACGTATATTTCCAAAATTACATGAAAATTGTTATTTATTACAAGTAATTGATATAAATTCTTTAGCCTGAAGCTGTTTGTAATAAAGCTGTGTGCACACTGTAGTGGCGGTCATAACATGTTTCGGCGCGTCCGGTGTGCAACGATTAAGACATCAATGGTGTTACAATATCATAAAGCAACATGTTTATCATATCTAAATATAAACTCGCTATTTCAATGTTAATTTTAATATACTATTGCTGCTCGCAGTTCTGAATTTAATAAGTCTGTTTAAGAGATAGTTTTTCTCATAGCAACTGTTTTTATTTGACCGTTTAAATAGAAAAAGTCTGGTTTTCTAAGTTTTATGTCCGTATTTTTGTTTTCGTTTGACATTAGCTTTGAAAACATCTGAAAAGATTGTGTGTGGTGTGTGTTTTTGTGTGTGATTGTGAGTGGAAGATGAATACTTAATAAATGTGTTTTATCGCGATTGATGGTAATAATTAGTAGCTCATTCATTCGTTGTATTTGTTAGAAATTTAATGCGGTAGGTACTACATATCTTTCGATATACCCGACGTCTCGAAAAGTCAAGAATATTTCAGGATGTCGCGTCCGAGTGGCTTCCCAAGGGACTGGAAACTTCAAAAATTAATAAATGTAACTCCTTCCTTCAACTAATCTTTGAATAATTTATAGCGATGTATACTTTGCAAAGATTTTTTTTAATATACTGATTATGATTTCAATTCCAATATTTTTATTCCTGTTTATTAATATTTTATTGTATTCTATTATATGTCTAAAACAATCAGTCCTTATTTCTATTATAGTCAGTATTTATTCGATAAAATACTGCGTCTTATCGAACAATACACGACCCTGTCGCAACAGTGTGAACAAGTCTCAAGCTACCCAATTACGAGATTATGGTAATATGTCCTATGAATTGCAGGAGCCATAAACGTGGTCATAAATTCAAAGGCGTCCTGACTAAAAGGAATTTCGATATAACTAGACCACTTCTTGGCTATAAGACTCATTAGTTAAGGTGCCATTATAAAGTTTGCTTTTAATGAATTATTTAGTAAATATTAGTTACTGAGTGAATCTTTGTGGTAATGGAATAAGAATAGGGAGTGTTACCACCTCTATTTAATGTATGTCCATCAGTGAACTGTTAAAGGCTGTTGATATATGACCGTGGTAGTTACTTACCATCAGCTCACCTATCTACTCGTTTGTTCTTAAATTAAAAAATTCTAGACTTTTTGTGTTGTTAGAGTTTACAACATCTCAGCCCATCTCATCAGGGTTATAGGCATATGTGTCAGCTTTCTAGGAGCCACCCATTACAAGAAACAGATGCAAGTAAAGAGTACTTACTACTAGATGGAATAACTTTCTAATAAATAAAGGAGAACAAAATCAATTATCGATAACATTATCAATATCCTACTAATATTATAAACGCGGAAGTTTGTAAGTGTGGATGGATGTATGTTATTCTTCACGTCAAGACTACTGAATAGATTTTGACGAAACTTTACAATAATATAGCTTATACATCAGAATAACACATAAGCTACAATTTATAAAGATACTAGCTTCGCACCGGGGCGTTGCCTGCGGTTACAACAACAAACCGGGCTTAACTGAGTATTAATATAATCGATAATCGACTACGAATCGAAAACGCGTTTCGTATTTTATAGTCTATCTTGACATTATAAGTGACTATCTAACACTCCGTGTGGTGATGAACTAAGCATATAGAGCCATCACCATATCTGTTTATCCCATAAGTGTCGTGAGAGATATCTAAGGGAGCACACGTCGCAGGAGATAAGATGTCGTGAAATAACCCAACCTATAGGAGTGTCTAACTAGAACTCCTTAAGCTCTATTTAACACAGAAAGTTAATACAAGTAGTCATAAATGGCTGCTTTCTGTTCGATTCGATCCAATCCTTAGTCAAACCTGTTAATTTTAGCTACTACAATGTATTTTTAGTCATAGTGTCGGTTATCTAATAAAATAGTTATTTTATTATAATGAAAAGTCAGGTCTTGATTAATATTTACCGTGGGAGAGCCACGCTTCGGCAGGAATGGGCCGGCTCGACCGGAGTGATACCACGGCCTCACAGAAAACCGGTGTGAAACTGCGCTTACGCTGTGTTTCATCGAGTGAGCGAGGATACCGGAGGCCCATACCTCAATCCAACGCCCCCTATCCCCCTTCCCCCCAGGCCGCCATAGTGTGGGTCACCATGCTGCATTGTTCTTTTTCGCATTGAGGATGGTGACCACCACTCTTGGATTCTGCTCATGCTTTCCATCAGGCAGGGCCGAGTCATTTTGGCAGCTTAAATATAAAAAAAAAAAATATTTTTCAACGTAATGTAAATTTTGTGTCAAGTTTTTATATATTAACATCTCTACGAGGTTACCAAAGCCCAAATCTGTACCAAAATATTTAAGTACATTATAGTGTATTGCAGTTTTTTTTTAAATTCTAAGCCTTTGAAGTATTAAAAATCAACAACAAGCTTTTATTAGTGCTGCACTATAACTATTGCTGTTTAGTGGTTGGATTAAGAACGGAGTGTCACCGACCTCTTTCATCCCGTGGGTGTCGTAATAGCTGACAAAGGAGAAGCACGGTCTACGTCACTTACACACAACCCACTAACCCAAGTGGCCAGCGTGGTATCATCATCATCATCACAGCCTATCGCAGTCCACTGCTGGACATAGGCCTCTCCTATTTCACGTCACTTAATTCGATCTATGGCTTCTCGCATCCAGCTCCTGCCATACTATACTACGTTTGCCGAGACGCGGTCTCCACTCAAGAACTGGTTTACCCAACGGTTATCGGTTCTTCGGCAAATATGGCCAGCCCACTGCCACTTCAGCTTGCTTATCCTGTGGGCTATGTCGATGACCCTGGTTCTTTGTCGGATCACCTCGTTTTTGATGCGATCCTTTAGAGAAACGCCGAGCATAGCCCTCTCCATAGCACGCTGAGCTACTTTGAACTTATGGACCAGTCGAATAGTAAGTGTGGTATAGCAGGCCAAAATCTTCTTTCTAAGTAAAACCCAGAACCGAGAGAGACCACGAGTCCAGTAGTGGTATGTTAAAGGTGGCTGGTGAAGTCATGATGAACCATAACTCAAAACTAGGTTCACTGTATCTAACTGATCACAATATAACCTTAAAGTAAAATCACACGCTATTCATTACAGAACAATAGTATATACTTATACAATTGTAATGTAATAAGAACAAAATAAATCGTTACAATGTCGGTCTTCCAAAACATTCTACAGCAGATAAATCAATAAATACGCAGACAAAGTCTAAATAAGTCTCAAACCTAAATACCGACACGGAAAAAAAAGACAGTTATTTATGTTCGTCTCTCGACACAGGCATTTCAAGTATTGTTTCATGAAATAAGGGTTATGCTGCACTGAAAATATATGTACTTTTAATTTATGGAGATAAATGACGATATGGGGCAAATGTGTGTACAGAGCATTATGTCTCATTCCCTGTCGATGGTGACAGTTCTTTTTAAATCATATTCCTATTTCTAGTTTCGACGTCATCATTCTCACTTCAGCTTCCAGACGCCCATCGCTTTACATAAATATCCCACATATACTATTTAGGGCTATATATTTTTTTAATTATATGTTCTTTAACTAGTTGTTATTAGTTTTGTAACCTAAGCACTTGATTTTGGCTGTTTTACCCGAAAGCAAAGTATAGTTTTAGCAGCAGTATGACGCCTAAACTATTGAAGCAATTTTTATGAACGAGGTGTGTATCAAAGTGTTTTAGATCGCTAATGATGACACGAGTGACATAAGGTAAATTCATTTTATCCCCACATTGATTAAGAATTTCACCCGCATGGTGAAATTTTTTCAGTTGGACTTCGTTAGTATTACTCATTCAGTTAAAAGAAAGGGAAAAAAATATTACTGAGGTCGGTCCAGTTCGTATGTGTATCGTATTCGTATGTGTTGAACCTTCTGTAACATCATCATCATCATCATCATCATCTTCATAGTCTTTATTATTCCCAAGATTTTGGGTTCGGCTACAAGTTCAACCAGTTTCACCGGAATATCAGGTTTTACACTTTTATCTCCGCAACCCTGAGGGTGAACTGAATTCGAAGGTTGAACTAGTTGTCAGCATATTTGGAGGCGCTTCAGCCCGTCATCCTCAAGTGGGCAGGGCGGCAGTGAGCGAAGTGCGTAAAGGCATTCCACCACGTAAAAAAAAAAAGTAACGATTGCCATAGGTGTTCATAACAACCGAGATCGACGGCTTAACGTGCTCTCCGAGGCACGGTCGGGGAACACCCCCATTATAATTATTATTATTCATTACTTTCTTCCTTTAATCGTTGTAGCTACTAAACTAGATTAATTATAGGCAATCATAGTTTTAATTAACAATACTATTCGCGTACAGGCATCGCCTTAAGCTAACAAAATGATAAATAGTCAAACATGCATGCTCCCTGTCTCGACACTTTGTAAAATCAGAAATATTGCAGGCGACATCACACATCAATGTTAAGATGTCTGCACACTGACGCTTTGACGCCCGTGCGAAATGCAATATGTTGAATAATGTTCGAATGGAAATTATTGGTTATAAATATATGTTGGGATTTATTCAAGTTTCACTTAACTATTTGTATTGATAGATTTTTAAATATACAGGCATTCCTATTTGTTCCTGGCAACTTTTTGTGACATCTATTTATGATCTAAGAATTTTTTTATTTGACCCTTTATATATATGCGTTATCATCTGAGATGACTTGTGTGATTTGAATAGTTTTTCATCATTGCATAGAGTGTTAATTAAGGAAGTCTATAGATTATATAACATAACGCTACTGATGTTACGTGTGGGGTAGTGGGGCATTGCCAACGGAATTCGAGGAAATGGCATAAAAAGTCATTTTTTTTTATGATTTCAGCAGTTGATTTAACATGTGAGTCCGATAACTTATTCATTCTGTTTTATTTTATTTAGACTAACGTTTATTTTCGAGAAAATATCTGCAATTGAAGCACCGATGGCAGATTAATCATAATACTTTACTGGTGCCAATTGTTCAGGTTAACTTGACTGCGCCTAGTGACTTGAGCGGTTGTCACGCCACTTTCTACTGCGCCATGTGTTGTAGGTACAAATCCTAAATGGGACAACTTTTTGTGATCTATAAATTGTTTTTCTGTGTCTGGGTGCTTTTTGTGTCCGTTTCATGAATGTTTATAAAATCCTCTGCTACACAGGATGTACATTCCTAATGCGACGATATGGGGCAAATGTGTGTACAGAGCATTATGTTACTGTCTTATTCCGTGTCGGGTAATGCGGGAGTTGTCTTAAAAAAATGGTCTGAATCTTATAGTTAATGATATTAACAACAATATTTTGTTTCGTTTGATCATTTTGTTTATATAAATTTGTTTAAATGTACTTGGTAACTATTATTTATACTATTAACATTTCTTTTAAATGGGTTGTGTTTAAAATAAATCATCGCCCATTTTGAGAATTATTCAAGTAATTGCTCTTCAATTTTTCAAGGTTAATATAAACTTTTATGATGAAAAGTTGTCTAGCGGATTGTCTATTGTAAGTTTATTTATCTGAAATTGCATTGCGTATTATAGTAAGCCAAAACTTCCTTTCTAAAGAGAGGTATTTATACAGCATTGGAGTTTTTAAAGACTGTATTTCCTATGCTGTTAGGAAAAGGTCTCAAAAACTCATCTTCAATTTTAACTAATATTATGAACTATATTTTGCTTGTAGCTTCGCCCCTGTGAACTCATTTTAAACGGTATAACTGTTTACTAGTTTCTTGAGTGAAAGAGTCAGACACATCTACGCATTTTTATAGATGTCATCGTGAGGAACATTGATTGAAAAAAAAAATAAGAGAAAACGCTTGTTTATACTTCTAATGAAGTTTAAGATAAATGTCTTGATTTATACCGAAAAACACACATGATTATTCTCGGAGAGTAAAAAAAAATATATTGAACAGAGCATCGCATTTAAAAATCAACCTGTCGTGTGTTACTTTAGTAAATCAATCAACAAATTTTATTTTGAAACTCCAAAAACAAATAGAAACTGTACATCAAAACAACGTCCACATTGAATTTCCCAGAAAAACCGTCATTCCGTGATAATTTCTTGGAATAAAAAAAAATACACACATCGATTCGACCAACCACAGTAAAAACATATTTATCTAATTAACCTATGTCTTGATTATATCTACAAAACACTTTTCGCTGTACCAAAAATACACATCAGTTAACACAAAATCGAAGTAGATGTCTGCCAGATTATCTGCTACATCTCAGCATCGTTCGAAGTGATCTGCAGACAGAAATAAACGACATACAGACAGTGAGTTATATTTATTTAGTGTAATCACTCGCCTTGTGAAATGAATTGCATTGATACGTTTAAGAGGTAAACTTCGTATGTTTGACTTCGCGTCATCTATCAGCCAGTGTGTACGGTGCTTTATAAACATCAGTGCTAGATTAGAACGGCGTTAGAAGTCTTCGCATGTCTTTTTTTCTTTTTTCTCTCAGTTCATGTAGAGATAGTATTTAGTTATAGGTATGGCGATATGAATTACAAACCTTTAATAAACTTGTTGTGGAGATGGTAGGAGTGGTTTTTTTTATGGCATAAGGGGCAAACGAGCAGACGTATCGCCTGATGGTAAACGATTACCGCCGCCCATGGACACCTGTAACACCAGAGGCGTCACAAGTGCGTAGCCGGCCTTTGGGGGATGGGGAGGGGGATAGGGGGAGGGATTGGGATATGAGCCTCCGGTATCCTCATTCACTCGATGAAACGCTGTTTCACACCGGTTTTCTGTGAGGCTGTGGTATCACTCCGGTCGAGTCGGCCTATTCATGCCGAAGCGTGATTCTCCCACGATTAAAGGTTACTTAATCTTCTAAGAAAGAGGGTGTGAAAGACTAATTTTATGTGTTGATAACTTCTAGAATAACAAGCTAGTTGTAACTACCTGTAAATGTATATTCTTTACGAAGCCTTATATAACCTATTCGAAATTTAAGAGAAATAGTTATCGCAACTTTATGTTAACAATTTCCACGTTCCAAACACTTTCAAACATTATTCACGAGTTATTCTTCACAAGTGCACATAGTGACAACACTATTGCATCATGGCGCAATTATATAGGTATTGAATTACCTTACTGAATCTATTTATGCTAGAGATGTGACTAATGCATATTTTGCCGGACCTCCGGATCTTTTAGGGTTTTTGTTTTGGACGGTTGGATATAAAACATTTTAGTGTTGATCTAAACTCTAAATGTTTTTTTATAATCGTGTCAGCTTTGTGTCTATGCTATACAAGTTCCAGGTTTTAATTGACGGAGGTAATTTTAGTGTGTATGTATTTTAGTTTTTTGAACAAATCAGTTTAATTGATAAACTTGTCAGCTGTAGAATGGTCTATGCTTTAGATGTTCTGATATAGAAGCCATCCCCAAATACAGTCTTTTCCACTTTTATTCATCAACGAGTAGTAAATACTAAATGAAAGTTCTTAGGTTAGCATGATAAGAGTAATCCTATTTTGGGCCAAACTCTAGAATCTCCATTTTTTTCCATTAAATTGGAATTTTCTCCATTAAAGTAACAGAATTTCTATTACAGGTTAAATTAAAAAAAAACTCAGTTATACATAAACGTAACGTTCCATTAACTTTTAACAACTATCAACACAAGTCAAGTGTAGGAATCTTCCGGATAAAACCCGGATTACAATAACATCCCTATCATATCATTCTTATGTCAATACTGACGTAACCCATAGACAAGTGTCGTCAAGAGATTTATTCAACTTTTGAAAATAGAATCGAGAGTGTTATATAAATTTACTGGGTTCTGCCTACGCGGCGTTAGGGGAAATTTATATGGCCTCAATTAGAAGATCAAGGGATTCCGTATGGTGTGCAAGGGTAAACCATAAAAGAAGTTAACGATGTTTATATTGATGGGCTTAGGCTGTCGATTTCCACATGCTCTGATGGTCGCTATGTCTTAATCAGTCCAAATAAGAATCGTATCATAAATGATTAAGTTTAGACCGATCTTTAATTTTAAGAGAGAATTTGTACGGTTTATATTAAATCGCATTCTACAAACGTAAAGGCTAATAGAAAAGTAACAAATGTAAAGAGAGAAAGAGTATTAGATAGACGAACAACTGAGTGAGATTTCCTTATTTTCTTTTTGAAGTTTTCCTTCCATATTGTCTTATTAATATCATAAACGCCAAAGTTTGTGAGGATATAAGACATACCACGCAAAACCATTGAAGGAATTTAGATGAAACTTTGGCGATGAACGAGGCGCTCATAGCTCGGTACATTCAGTGATTAGAAACAATTACCGAGGTTAAGCAACGACGGTGCGGATACCTGGATGGAAGACCGCTGGTGGCATGTTACCATGAGCGTCTCTGTGATTTGGAGGTCACGTTAAGCAGTTGCTCCTAGTTGTGATAACATGATAACAGTCGTGAAGCTTAGTTGGAGGCCTTTGGGCGGCTTTAAAACATCCAATGGCAAGATGACGTAGCCACAACGTTATTCTGTCAGTCCCCAACCCGCACTTGGATAGTGTGGGGATGTATGACCTATTTCTCTCCTGAGAGGAGACCAGAGCTCAGCAGTGTGACGTTATGGGGTTGTTGATAGATGAAACTTTCCAGTAATAAAGCTTTACATTAGAATGACAAAGAGGCTACAATTAACTGGGATAGATTAGATAACCTACAAATAAATCGAAGCAGGCGCGGAAAAAGGCTAGTCTTAAAATAAGTGAAAACAATACCATGACAAAAAAACAAACTTCAGGCGAATAATCCCAAACAATTCGCTATTATTTTTACAGCTTTCTATAAAAGCGACCGGAATTTTCTTGCGTATGTAAGATGTTTCATTTTGTCACAGTACAGGAATATTTCGTACCAAGGAAACAATATCCTGACGAATAAATGTAGGAATTTGACCCTGAATGTCTAATATACAAAGCTTATTTTCTTTTGTTTCACTTTGAAAATACCTTTAAATATTATAATGATCATGGGTATTTAAAGATGAGCGTAAAAAAGCATCTCACTGGGGTACCTCAGCGTGGGTCACCATGCTCACCATCACTCTTCGATTCTGCTCATACAGAAGTGCATTGCTTGCTGATAAGCCAGATGAAGTTATAGCGAGTGGGTGACCTTCCTCCTCTTTCTTACATATAGGAACGGGGTTGAGTCGAGTTAGAAGGCATACAATTTTCAAGAAATTATTTATTTTCGTGTCAGCAAGTGGTCTAAACTTATCCAAACTGAGGAGTACCGAGGATGAGTCCTAGTAATGCTGTTCATCATCACTATAATACAAATATGTTAATGTCTGTTCTTCCTTTCTCTGACCGCTAATTCTCAGAGTTCATGGATTCTCTCTCTTGTCTCCAGGAGCGTTTATTGGCGGTATCCTGGGTGGTATGGCGATGCGTCTTGGCCGCCGGAATGTGCTGATCGCTACTGCTCTGCCTTACACCCTGGCGTGGCTTGCCACAGCGCTGTCTACTGGAGTCCACATGATATCAGCTGCATCGTTCTGCGGGGGCATGCTTATTTGCTGCATTAATATGACTACACAAGTAAGTATCCATGTTATTATTTTAAATTTAAAGTAACTATGTCTGTCTGTTACGCTCTCACGGCCAAGCCGCTGCACGGATTTCAATTAAATCAGCATGGAGATATTTGAGGAAGGATATTGGAGCCACCGGCAAAATCTAGGGATTTATAGAAAGCATAAGTCCCATAAAACTAAGTCTTCCACTTTTAAATCTATCTCCTTTTAATAAAGTCTACTTATGGTGTATTATACTTAATCTGTTTTTCACCACTTCCATACATGGTTGTATTCGATTAGAATTTCCAATTTGAAGCTCTTTAAACCAATGTCCGAGATCTTCGATGCCGGCAAATTAACGGTATTCGAGAAAAGTGCCTGTGGAAATCTAAACACTTCATTAAAAGCCACACGAGGCTTTGACGACGCAGTAAAAGTGCCAATAAAACACTAATAATAGCTGTAGAAGAAATTGCATTAATAGATGAAACCGCTAACATTAAAATTGAATAGACAGTTTATCATTGAAAGTTCGAAGGACCATAGTAAAATCAGTACCAAAATTATAACCGTTAAAGAACCCTCATTCTTACAAATTTAAATTGTCAATAAGATCTATCCGACCAACTATTTTGGCCAAAATTGTGGCGTTTAACACTTCTCTACTTAACCCTAAAGAGATATACGTAGAGTATTGCCAATCGTTTTCCTAGCCGTTACTATTCCCAAAATGATTAGTGGTCGGCTACTAGTTGAACCGGTTTTACCTCAGAATCAGTTTTTTAACGGAGGATTAGCATCGGACCTCTGGAACCTTGAGGGCGAACGGAATTCGAAGGTTCAACTAGTTATCCGTATATTTGCAAGCACTGACTTCCCAATAACGATTGTCATAGGTATACACGACAACCGGGCTGACAGAATAACGTACTCTCTTGAGGCACCGTACCAAAATTTGAATATTTTCTACCTAAATGATTACTTGTATATGAATTTCACCACTGAAAAAAAAGTTTCACAATACCTTTTGTCTATGGTATGCGCAGTACTCATCACAAAAGACGCTTTACAAATCGTTGCAAAACAAACATTACGTCGCAACTTTTAAACACTTAAGAAGTAAACTTTGAAAGACGTTTCACACTCCGTATGTGTATGAACGGAACACAGATGAAGGAAGGGCTTTGTAGAACTGACAATCTTCTGTTCGGTTATTGCCTATAACTAGATGAGTACACATATAACATTATGGAATGGTTCGGTTCATATGCTTACTACAGCTATGTTTAAATTTGACAGGTTATTCATTCAATTTATTATTCAACCTGGAAATATTTTGCAATAAAAACCTTATAAAAATACCTTTTAAAAAATAGAATAAAGTATAAATGTGTTACACATTTTACTATTTACTATTTTTTAAAACATTGTTTTATTTCTACCATTGTATTTTTCTGTTTAACAAAACAAAATATCTTGCTGGAGCTTGAATAAATAACTAAAAAGAACAATGAAAGAAAAGAAACCACTTTAATCAACAACAAATTTTATTTCCATGCGATGAAAATCAACCATATATATTCCATACATGTAAGTATGTATTCACGTTTCGTTACCCACCTCACAGCACAATAAAATAAAACTGACAATTTGTTAGCTACAATAATACAAAACACCATTCAATTTATGTTTACAAATCGAGTATTCAACATCTAAATCAAACCATTCATGACTCGGTCTATTCTTTCACAAAATAAAACAATCACTTTACTGCTTATTGGAACATCTTCAACATAATCTTTGACGTGTGTATTTCTAAGAATATTCATAAAAAAGGGTACGGCTCCGTTTATAGCTTAAACATGGACTTGTTAAGTGTAATTTATGTTAAATCGTCCATTGTGAACATTTTTATGTGATCTGTATGGACATAAAGTAATAAGTACTTATCTATGTATTACAAATATTTATTATAAAAAGTGCGTGACAGTTAATCTTGTTATCATTTCACAATTCTATGCATTTACACATTCATTAGTTTAATAATGAATTTATTCGTTCGGAACATTAAATTCTGGACAGGCGCTCATAGCCCAGTTCCACTAGGTGATTGGAAACAATCATCGAAGGTAAGCAACGACGGCGCAGTCAGTACCTGGATGGGTGACCGCTGGTGGCATGTTACCATGAGCGTCTCCGTGATTCGGAGGTCACGTTAAGCAGTCGGTCCCGGTTGTTATCATACGATAACAGTCGTGAAGCTTGGAGGCCTTCGGGCGGCTTAAAAACGTCCAATGGCAGCGTGATTTAGGATTGGTAGTTTCTTAGTTTTCTTCGTTGCTCCGTAGTTCGATGTTTCTTTGGTAGATGGCGCTGTTATATATTTTATGTTGTTTCGCTGTATGTGGAAGTCGCCACAATGTTATTAGGCACTAAAAGCCAAATAACACCGGTTGACACTTCTGTTTTGTCTTTAATCTTTGATCAATATGTTATCTTCATTACCTTACCGAATATAGACAGTGACAGGTCAAACTAATAAATAGATGATGACGTCATTTAGGCATTAAAAGCAATAAAATAATATATTTCTATGCGATGTCACGTAAACGTTTTGTAACACTTTACAATAAAATCACATGAGATAAAATCTCCTCAATAAGATATAGCGAACAATAAACTTCGTTACTTATGTGATATTAAAAACAATGGTCATTTAATTCGGCTTTATAAATGAAACGATTCAGGGTTGCCACACCTTAAGCACTTGCCTAAATGAGGTTTCTTTATGGGAATCATAAAACTTGGTGTCTTTAGATGAACTTCGAATACTTCGACAATTTGCATTCTCAACTGTTCCCGTAGCTTGATTGCAGTTTTCCCGCAGACGAATTTGACTAAGTTAGTTTAAGCGGTAGTTCTCGCCATATAATCTTGATTGAGAATGGAAAATTTACATGTGCATTTAATAGGCTTTGTTTAAGCTATTATTTGCGTTCAAGAAACAATCTTCGTCAATTGAATATTGATCTGAATGTTTCAATTTACCAAAGTCACTAACAACAGTTTTTCTTTGTTCACAGGTATACGTCACAGAAATAGCAGTCCCTGAGATCAGAGGTTGCCTCAGTTCAGTCTTGAAGATCCTGAGCCAAATTGGCATCCTGATATCATTCTCTATCGGCGCATATCTTAACTGGTACCAACTTGCCCTGATGGTTGCAGCCGCCCCTGTGCTATTATTCTTTGCTCTCTTTTTTATCCCCGAAACCCCCTCTTCTTTATTGTTGAGGGGAAAAGAGCAGGAAGCAGAAGAATCTTTACAGTGGTTACGAGGACCTGAAGCTGATATTCGTCAAGAATTAGCTACCATCAGAACGAATATTTTAGCTAGTAAAATGTACAATGGCGGACATACCAGCAAATTCAAAGCTCTACTGTCAAAGCGAATGACCAGGCCTGTTCTGATTACTTGTGGCTTAATGTTTTTCCAGAGATTTACTGGAGCAAACTTATTTAACTTTTATGCGGTGAAATTATTTAAAAAGACCCTGAGAACGATGAACCCTCACGGTGGGGCTATAGCTACAAGTGTTGCTCAGCTCCTGGCGTCTTGTCTGTCTGGGATGCTGATAGACAATGTAGGGAGACTTCCTCTACTAATGATAAGCGGAGTGATGATGTCAATAGCGTTAGCTGGGTTCGGTTCATACGCTTACTATGAAGACGTTTTTAGAAACACAACAGATATCATGCAATCAGAACCAGGTTCATACGACTGGATACCCTTACTTTGTGTGCTAACATTTACAATAGCATTTTCTTTGGGTATAAGCCCTATATCCTCATTACTGATTGGAGAATTATTCCCTTTAGAATATAGAAGTACAGGCAGTGCTTTAGCTACAAGCTTCAGCCATCTTTGTGGCTTTGTGAATGTTAAAACGGCGGCTGATTTCCAAGATCACATTGGCTTATATGGTCTTTTTTGGATGTACGCAGGAATTTCTGTCTTGTGTCTTCTGTTTGTAGTTCTTTTTGTCCCCGAAACGAAAGGACGAGAAATAGACGAAATGGATCCGAAATACGTCGAATCTTTATGTATCAATCGATAGTGTCACACTGAATTTTGTAATGGTTTCATTTGAAGAGGACGTAGGTTAAGCGCACGTTCATTAAAGAATTTGTCGCGTCAAAGACACTGTTCTGCTAGTCACATGTCGTGCAATTGAATTGTATCGGTGTTACAGGTCTTTGCGATGAGTCGTCGGTGTGCGCTTAACTTGAGCGCTCAAGTCTTCTGCCAGTATTAATCTTTGTTTTTCTCCTTTGTATAAATGTTCCTGTTTTTCATCACAAGACTTTATTGATGTATCTTTTGATGCATTTTTATTTGTAGGTGCTATGTTCTGGGTATGGAAGCGAGTATTAAGATGTCCAGCTTTATTTTGTATCGGGCATAATATTATTAGGTAGTTTCGAATATTGGATTAGTTTCGACTGAATAGTAACAGATGTGTTTAGTAACTAACAGTCGTTATACATCGTATAGTTTTATGTGCCTTAACAAGTGATGTTTGAAATACAATTTACTGAAGCTATGCTTCCATATACTATTAAATACAATAATGAGGTATGAATACTCATTGTATCTTTAGCTTCTTTATTACAATGTAAATAATAGTTTAACGTGATATTTGTTTAAATAGATCTGTTCACAACAATACATATGATGATATGTATCTGTTTTATATGAGAAACTATATTGAATTTGAAAAAACTTATATTGGCCTTTGGTTTACTAAAAAAACGCTATTAATAAGCGTTTTAGGCAATTGTTCCACTGCTAGCGTAATTAGATCAATCAATAAGCGCTTTAACAAGCTTGTGTAATGTTTCTTCTAGCGAATAACTTCGCTGTTTACGGTGTGACAGTTTGCCTTACGCAAATTATAAAGTTTATTGTTTATAACTTAGTTCAGCTGAGTTTTTAACTTGTATTATATTATATATGTAATGTCGTTCAATTGTTATTTTCAAGAGCGTGGTATGATTGGTTGGTTTTAGACCAGCCCGGAGTTATTTTCATCGAAAGTTTTTAATTATTTTTCAATTTAGTATTTTCGAATTATACAAGTAATTTATGACATACAGGTCAGAAGTGAGCAGAAAAAATAAATAGTTACAATTTTTCTGTAACTAGGTAAATTGATTAATGGAGCATTAATAATGTGCATTGATTAAATATAATTAATATATATTTGATTAAAATTGAGGATGAAAACGACCAATCATATTACACCTTTTAATTTACGGGTATTTTATGTATATTCGCGAGTAGAAATGCTCACAAATGTATTTTAACGTAAACGATTGTAAATTGTTCAAAGTATACAAAATCTTTGATGTTATATATACACTTTGTGTATAAATATGTTTAGTATACATATAATATAACAGCATTTTTGAGTATATATGGTTAAAATTTTTCGAGAACATTTTTTTGTTAGTGAAGAATTTAAATCTTTGTTAAAATTTAATGTTACTAACTATGCTTTGTGGGTGACTTATTTAAAAAAGTCTTCCAAGATTTTTGAATAACTTTGAAAATTAATAAATTTTGGTGCTAAACCTTGGTGCCTTGCATTTTGATATTTGTCGAATATATAAATAGATGTATTAATATATAGTAAGTGTATATATAAACAGTATTAGTAAGTTTTGTAAATAAATGTTTTATAGATATTTATGTATTAAGGATTTGTGTTATATAGCAAGTTGCCATAAAATGAAGCTATTTCAAACAAATGATTTGTACTTAAACATGGTTCGAATTTAAGTGTTTCAATAAAAAATCGTGACCTTATGATGAGTTTTAATTCTTCCAAACTGGTAAAGAATTTATCTGACACAGACACACGGAAGTTTTTAATAGTTTATCGATTTCCGTTTCTTTCTTTGAGTCATTTCCTAACGAACTGGATAATTATTTTATATTGTATCATATACACGTGTTGACCTGTGAATGTCAAAAGAAATGATTTTTCTCCACTTTATTGTGGTAAATATTGTGGCAAGACCTAAAGAAAATAAATCTCACTCTTTCCTTTCTGCCATAAAAGATCACTTCTGAAACATATTTATTTGTTTGTTATTAACTTAATAAAATAAGACAATGACGCNGGTACGCTACCCTGTTCGACACACTGGAAATTTCCACAACGTTGCCAGAAAGCGACTTGTTTACCAGAAACCCCACGCCACCTTGGGATCGTTGGTCTCCCTCGCGGAAGTACATCAGGTGACCTGAGTCCAGGATTATGGTATCCTCCCCCTCTCTTCGGACTTCACATAACCCTAAGATATGCCACCTAATCTTCCCAAGTTCCTCCTCAAGTTGTACCAGATGCGAGTCTAGCCGTAACGTGCGGCCGTTGTACGTTGCCAGGGTCAGTCTTTTGTTGCTAGATAACAAACGAGGCTCTGGCGACCGACCGATGGCGGTATATCCATCCTAAAAGGCGTAACTAAATACAATAGGCCGGTGATGGGCAGCAGCGTCACCGGTGCAACAAGTTACGCCCTGCGATCACCAACCCGCCTGCCCAGCGTGGTGATTATGGGCTGACCCCCTCCATGAGTAAGCAACAAAGAATCACCGGGTTACGGGAGGCCACCACAAAAGACTGACCCTGGTCGCTATAAACAGTGGTTAAATAATACTTTAATATAGAATTAGTTCTACTTAAAGTGTCACCATAATAGGCGATCAAGAGTAACCATGTCCATGTTTATTCCTTACTAATGTACAAATTAAAAGCACTAATAGAAAACTCTCAAAGAACCGACAACAGATATAATGTTCAATGAATACAAAATTTACATTAACAAAATGAAGGTCGCTTCATTGAATAAGGCCAACAAAATCAAACACACAAAGAAACCGAAGCCATTTTTATAACCCAAAAAAAGAATAATTTTTCATCGGCACAATTAAATTTGACAAAGAAGTAACAATCGATTGAAATTGTGTTGACAAATGGTGGTATCGATTGAAACGGAAAATTTGTGTCAAGCCAACCATTGTTTAGATTATATTGTTATACGGTATTTGTTTTATTTTGAATGATGGACGAATAACGATTAATTGCCGTGGCACGGAAGAATTATAATTAATTGGACTAAACTTTCAGGGGGAGAAATCCATCATTATAATAATTTAGAGGGGAAAACTCATCACTCACTCAGCGAACTCTGTTGATGACATTTGGCATTTGTCATTACAGCGAGAGTATGTATACTGAACGAGAAATGTACTTATTAGGCGTGACAGAAGCAGTCCCACAAAGTCTTTATTTTTTTTACTTTTATGAAGTCTTGTTTTATCACAACAACTGCAGAAGTTTATCATCAATAGTCTTAAATAATCCACTGCTGAATTTAAGCTTTTCTCTTGAAAAGAGATTTCAGCTTACTGTCATCATTCTGGGCAGACGGGTTGGGATGGCGTAAGAAAGCGGTTCCCGGATCCCTCCCGTCTCAGTCGCAGAGTGGCACACCATGTGGTTTTAGTCGGTTGGTAGTGGGCCGAGGGTATCCAAACGAAAAAAAAAGAAGGGTTTCTTTCAAGTATTTCTTCTCTTTACCATGATGATGTCCCCCGCAGTTTATTCCCTTAGTTGGCTATTATGATAACCACAGGATAAATAAAGGCTGTGACTCTGTACTCTTATTCCATCACCACACGAAAACTGAAATAGGTCATAAGTTCGGCAAAGCCATGTTCTGGTATAATACATATAGGGGACCTCGACCTCGACTCGAGATATACAACGGTTTCACAATTGTTTAGCAACTGTTTTCACTGCTTTTTAAAATATTAATTCTAATGTATGCTGTAGTTTTAATACAAAATCAATATGATGTACTTCTAGCCGATTACGGCCACGGCGGCCAGTCTTAACTGAGATCAGCCAACTACTTAGGAGATATTATAGTGCACAAGTGTGTGCACAAACACAGGTGCACTCTCTGTTCCTTATCTCTCATAATTCGATGGGACGCTTGACCAACACGACCGGGCTGAGATAAAGCACAGGACCGATAGCTTTACGTGCTCTCCGAGGCACGGGGGTTCAGACCCCAACTTCTAAACTCAGAGCTGTGTATTTGCGATCCAGCCCAGGAGGAGACCGTCCTGCACATAATTCTCGAGTGCCCTGTATTCGGAGCACAGCGGCACGAGGCTGAGCAACTTCTTGGGGTGCAGCTGAAACAGGAAGACGTACACCTAATTGTTAGCGAAAAGGATAAACGGGCAGCATTCCTGTCTTTTGCGGAAAAAATCTGCAAAACAGTAATCAAAAGAAATAGCGGAAATTAAATGAAACTTAATTATTATACAAATTGAAATGATAAATTATTTTTATTACAAAGCACATTATTTTATTTTTCAAAGCAAAATATTAGAAACAGCTACAAAAGGACTTTTGTCATGCAAGAGGTTGACAGACTTAATAATAATAAAAAAAAAACTCAGAGCTGTTATTGACTATTTCTGTAATCAGAAAAACACAATAACACTTTTGGCCCGACCCGGGATTCGAACCCGAGACCTCTCGATCGACAGTCGCATACTACCGCTAGACCAACGTGATAATCTATATAAACATACATTGGCTATATCTTAATATTTAACATTACTTGTAGGCCACATTCATCAATCGCTGCATGCGTGCTCATCAGTTCCTGATGCTTCCTACAGGACCTTCTTCTAGAAAAGGGGTCTGTCAGAACTGTAGTTAGTTGAAATGAAACTTCTGGGGAATAGGCGTGATATTATCTATATAATTTGCAGGCCAATTTCTACTTTTCAGTAACTTTACGTCTACTTTATTATGGAGCATAAAATTATCAGCTAAATATCACTCTACAAATGTGGAAGAAGACATATAAATAAGACTTCCCCAAATATAATGGTTTATTGTACGAGGGGTTGCTAACGTAAGCAGTTATACCCTTTTTATAGAGCTTCAAATAATCCTAAGAAAGTATTATGTGTCTCCCGTGCCACTGGTATCTTTACTAGTATATTTTATGTTGAGGCAGCTGACTTTTTGAGGTTTGCAATTCTATATTGTGTGTTGGTTTTAATTACACAAAAAATACTATTTGCAACGTTGCAATTCAAATAATAGTTTGTAAAATACAAGATTTTATTTAAATGGCAATGTTTAATGTGTTCGGTATGAATCTTTTAAGCCAAATTATAACTACTTCTAGATGTCCGATTGGGTCAAAGTTATGTACATAATGTCTTTATCTTCAGTGACAAACTAATAATATTTAGCAATTCTAATTATAGAGCCGGATGTTGCCTAGGAATGTTTAAACAAAGCAAGACAAACCATCAAAATATCCATCTTTGGATAATCAGCAATTCAATATTGCCCCCTTTACAGTACACTCCTAAGGAAACAGATTTATAAAGATCTAGCTAATACATATAATTCGCTAGCGCGATTTTTTCTAATTACCCAACTTCGTAGGAAGGAGGGTTATGTTTTAGTGTGTATGTATTTATATGGCTCTCCCTAGAGCTGAAACGGCTTGTCGTGTTTTTATGTAAGATGTGTCAATAGATTCGTCTTAGTCGTATGACACTTGATACATCAAAATGTCAAAAAAACGAAATTGAGAATTTTTGAAGCCAAAAATGTTTTCGAAATATATCGAGTGTGGTATCAAAATAAAGATTTATTTACGGTGAATAGGAATTTGTATTTAACTTATATTTTTTTCTCAGGGCTTTATTTTTTTAATAATTCATTACTTTTTTAATGTATCTAACTTTAAAACTGATAAATTCATACAAGTAAGCAAATGAGGAATTATTAAAAAAAACACCCGAATGCGTATAATTTTCTGTTTTGTTTTTTTTTTAATTTTGATATACTCAGTGTCACCCTCACGTCTAGGACGAGTCTATTGACACCACTTGCATAAAAATAAGACAAGCCGTTTAGGCTCTAGGGCCACTCGAATACACTCGAAAAACATCTTTCGCAATCTAGTAAAAAATCGAAAGCCCTTTCTTAATTGCTTAAAAAGCATCAGCTGCTGTTTTTTGAAGTTTCGAGCCCAGCGATATCGGTTTTTCGTTTATTGATCATTTAGTCAAAGCAAGTATTTTTGAAGTAAAAGCTTCTTTAGTCGCATTGAGAACTTGATGGATGAAAAAAATCATAGTACTCATGACATCGTTACCGAACGCTTTCCAGGGGCCATATCTTTTTATCATAAATTTTATTTAAAGAGGAAAAAGTACTCCTTCTTAAGAGGCCGGCAACGCACTCGTGATGCCTCTGGCTTTGCGGGTGTCCATGGGCGGCGGTAATCGCTTATCATCTGGCAATACGTCTGCTCGTTTGCCACCTAAATCATAAAAAAGCAAGAAGGTTCTCAGGTGAACTAAGACAGCTGTTTGTTTATAGTTTTAACTTTTCACTTCTGTCGGCAGTCCTCATGACTACTTTGTATCTTTTTATTTCTTAGAGAGACCAATTGAATCAAATTGAGCACTTCTTTTGAATACATCTAAAAAAAGACTTTCTTTTTACCAAGACAAATATATTTTTTCTAACACATTTTGTGGTCGCCTTATCAACAATCTTCATTGGGGTGGAGTACTTTCAAGCGTACAATAAATTATCAGGGTTGTTCTTTTCATTATTCGCAGGTGACGGTTTTATTAAAGAGCAGGATTAATTTCTGTACCGTCGCATTGACTTTGATATATATCCATGTATTAGTTATTACCTTATTAAGAAGATTTACGGCTAAATTTACAGATTAACGGTATAATAGTATCAGAAAGACAAATACTGGTACTTTTTTTGTAAACCTTACGTAATACCGTTATTTAAGTAATTAAATAAATAATAAATAAATATTCCGAACATCTAACACTCAACGCCATCTAGTCCCAAACTAAACAGAGCTTGCTTTATGGGTACGAGACAACTGATATGAATACATATATATACTTTTTTTGTAAATACATACATATCATAGATAGAAAACACCCAAACTCCGAAACAAATATTTGTAGATTATACAAACATTTGATCCGACCCGGGAATCGAGCCCGAGACATCAAGAACAGCAGTCGCATACGCTATCGCTGCGCCACCAAGGCAGTCACTCTCCATTCCAATTCACGTATGTACATTATATAATCTAGTTCTCGGGAACGGCTCCAACGATTTTCATAAAATTTAATATGCAGGGGTTTTCAGGGATTTCGTTCTTATAAAATTTACCGAAAGAAAAAACCAAACAAAGTTCAGTCGTCTGTAGTCTTGTAGTAGTACCTGAATGGTACTACTACAAGACTACATTTACGATTGGCTCAGTGGTAACCTCGAGATAACTTTGCATAGTTAAGCAATTCTACCCAGGTCTGTTTATGGATGGGTGTCAATTCGTAACACATTTAGGTTCCTTCGTGCCTCGTAGCGCATGTGGTCCCGGTTGTCATAAGAACATCTACGCCAATAACTACCAGTAGTTGGATTTTTAAAAAGGTCGACAAATGTCCTTCTACAACTTGGATTTCGCGTAGTAATTAGGTTGTGGAGGTTTCCTGGCTGTCGCTCCACAGAAAAGCAGTACAGTCGTATCGTAGTACACACAATGCCGACACAACCTAGTCTAAAAGAACCTAGTTTGAACCTAGGCGATGAAAGAAGTGTGTCTGTTTCGTGCTTATCATTAACACCTACTGGTCTAAAAAAATAGTTTGCTTTGTTTATTTTAACAATATGTAATATATATATATATTTTAGTGTTTCCTAATTGTCTAGTAGCTACATAAATCTGTAAAATTGCAATCGATTAATATATATAAAGAAATGAAACCGAGGACAGGATATTGTGGTGATAGATTCATTGATACCATACCTATTCTTCAATCTGTCAGAACTGTCATACAGGTAGCGTTAAGATTAGATGAATTGTAGTTATAAGTGAAATAAACAAAAACATACTGAAAACTATTTCTGAAAATTTAAACTAATACACTTAGTAGGTCTAGAACTTGAGATGTTTACCGAATTTATTTAACAAGACGAAAGGAAACAAAAGATATAAAATTCGGCGGATTCCTTCTGAAACATTTACCCAAAATATATTCTGTACAATTGTACGTTGAAACAAGTACGATAAATTCTATAATACAATAAGAATACCGAATTTTTATTAAGAAAAACTTCAACCCAAAAAGTATACGTACTGGATAAAAACTTGAGACAATTTATATTGGTGTATCTCAGCTGTGCGGGGTGAACACCTGGTTCTTTAGAATTAGGCCACAAGGCTTTTGGTTTCCCCATGTCAAATAAAACACGAAAAGTAGGACACTTAATGTCTTTGTCTATACATATATGTATACTATAGCTTGCCCTGATTGATAGATCCATCAACACAGAGCTTAAAACGCTGGGCCTAACCTGAAATTTTGCCAGCTTATATGTTAAAGCACCTTCTAAGAATAGATTTTTGGAAATTTCATCAAAAGGAGATAAAATTAAGGACGTACATTTGGAAGTTTGACATTTTCAAAATTTGTCATAAAGACATGAAACAAGAAATAGTCACAAACGGTCGTCACATCTCAAAATGGACAAAACCTTTACACATCAACTGCCTTACAATGCACTGTAAATACTTCAGTGCATGTTCCACAGTATAGAGAAGCAGACAAATAATCTATGGATATCTGCTACTAAAGAGTCACAAGTCAGTTGCTCTCTTTCAGATCTCTCCAAGAATCTGGGACAGATAGAGTTTAGGCAGTTGCTCTGTATTTAAAGAGCAACTTAAGTTAGAAAGAATTACTTGACATCAGTATACAATTTCCTTGCTCTCTCTGCTCGTTTCTTGCGTCTGATATCTCACCGGTCGTATCGGATATTTGTCCCATCGAACAGTAAAAGGCAGAGAATAGAAATTGTAGTTGTGTTTGCTCATACACATATGCACTATAATATGACCTGCGTTGTTGGCTGGTCTATATTGAGACTTACCATGCCATGGCCGAAATCGGCTAGGAGTACATCACATCATCACATAGTTTGTTGAAAAATGAATATTGTTCAACATATTTCATAGTGATATACGGACATCAATGTAGTTTTTTTTTTTTCAAAATTAAAATAAAATTTACGAATGAACCTTCCAGCCCAAATAGTAAGCTAAAGCTTAAACTAAATCCTACCACATACTCTAACTTTTAGTTGTGAGTGTCCAAACAAAACAAGGGTCGAGACGCAAAAATTTGTACCCCTTTCAAGGGTTGACCACGATATGTAATTATAGGGTCCCGGATTTTGTTTAAAAGCTTAGGGTTTTAAGGACGAAAACAATATACATATCTTTATACATATATGTTGTTTGTGCACGCTTCAAAAAGTCAAAAGTTTAACATAGATTTAGGTCAAATTTTGACACGATACACGAAAAGATTTCATGAAATGTAAAGATTGTTTATATCCAAGATTACGCTACTAAGGTGAAGTTAATAGGGAGAGTAGTATTTTTGGCAATCTGTAAGTTTATTTGTTGCGCTCTGTAACGCATAAGTTACTGAACTAAAACCACTTCAAATCAATAAGGCGTCAATAGCTAAGGCGTAATAATAACACGAGTGACATAGGCTTATAGTTTTAAATTTAACATACTAGAGTTATACTTTTTTAACTATTTCTTGTTTTTAACTGTTTTTTCTTGTCTTACTTTTGTTATGTCTTATTTCACATCAATTTTAAACAACGGAACGTGGTAGAGTTTAAACATAAATATGTACTGCGTTGATATTACATTAATACGCATTGGACTAATTTTTTTGGACGACGTTTTAATTTTTAATTTTCTGGGAGTTTCCCATCGCTTTTTCAGCTCCTGGATTCAGGAATCAGATGCCACTAATAAGCACTTCAGTGGCTGGCGGTAAGGACCCTTACCATCGGATCATGTAACGTTAGATGCTCCTCCTCCGGGGCCATTATCAGGTCCTATCCAGAAAGAGAAAAAAGTCCTACTCTCAATCAATGCGTGGTGGAACCATTGCACTTTTATGCGATTAGGCCTCTTATCCTTCCCTCTACTGCATAAATCTCTCAGGCTCCCCCCTCTCAGGCGACTTTTACGTTCGACTTAAGCATGTAGTCAAAAGTATTTAGCTAGCAAAGTATCGTCATCAACCCATAACAGTTCAATGCTGAACATTGGCCTTTCTATGTCTTTTGGCATCCAGCTCTTGCCCGCTACATTACGCAAGTCGTCACTCCACCTGGCCTGTTCTACACTACGTTTGCTTACTAGAACTCTTTTCCCTCAATGGTTGACAATTCTGCGGTTTGATATTGTAATATTAAATTATATAATGATAATTTAAAAATAGACAGTCTCAAAAAAAAATGAATTTCATGACAATGAAAATGGTATAAATAAATAAATAAATATTTCGGACATCTAACACACAACGCCATCTAGACTCAAACTAAGCAGAGCTTGTATTATGGGTGCTAGACAACTGATATGAATAAATAAATACATTTTTTTTGTAAATATATACATATTATACATAGAAAACACCCAAACTCCGAAACAAAATTTGCAGATCATACATACATTTGGTCCGACCCAGGATTCGAACCCGAGACCTCATGGACAGCAGTCGCGTACACTACCACTGCGCCACCGAGGCAGTCAAAAGTAATGTATGTTAAATGTAAGGTATGTTTAATTATTGTAAGGTTTTTCCAATTCACAGTCAGGCAGACTACGCATTGTTACAAAAACAATTCTATAACAATTCCGTAAAGCAAATTATTGAGCATCATGAGCGCTCGGGTATTTTCCGAGAACCGGCTTCACATTGCGAGCCAATAATACGTACGGCGAGCGGAATACCGCCTATATTGTCCATCGAGTTATTAATAACCTTATCTGGTGTACAATAAATAGATTACTATTATTATTAACACATTGTTTTTTTTTTCCTAGACGCAAATAAAAATACATAACTTCCCATAGTTAAACGAGATCACAGCCTTATATTTAACGAGTATTTATTATTTCATACTGTCAAGATGAACTGAAGTCAGATCTAATTAACTACATAAATATTTACAAGTAACTTCGTAACTTAAGTTTTGTTAAACTAACAATAGTGTTGCCATAAACAAACAAGAAACTTCAATTGCCTTGCTCAAGAGTTTTGCTTAAATCCTACAACTTTATTTATCAAAATAAAATGTCAAGTAAAAAAGTATTTTGCTAAATTAAGTACCACGTCATGCGTTGGCTGGGAGTCGAACTTTGATCAACTACGTAGTACAACTCACTTTATTTGTAGTATGTAATGATTTCGATATCACTAGGCAGTAATTTCTTCATCTACCCGCATAGTTTCGATATATTTAGAGATTTTCTTTTAGCCATATTTGTACTTTAACACACCACGCTCCAGTTATCCCTATTATAATTTTATCAGCCTTCAAATTATGTTTATCAGCAGCCTGGTAATCATGGTACAGACTTTAACCTGGTTTAGGATCAGACAGAAGTGTGTAAGATGAGTGAGAATATTATTAATGACAATTTGAACCCCGCGATGTTACCCGCGTTTGTTGTTGAAACCGCAAGTAACGCCGTGGGGCAAAACTAGTATAAAAAAGTTACCTAAGTTACTCCTTATCAGCTATCTGCCAGGATATTAGCCGAAACGAACAGACGTATGTACAAAATGTTATGTATTATATGTACCGTGTTAACATACTAATGCATTTAGTAAAAAAAATGGTTATTTTAATGTTACACTCCAATTTTATTTATTTGTATAGATATAAGATATAAAAAACATTGGTTTTGAATCTACTGATATAGTTACTGCCAAGCTGTCTACACCTCAAACTAACTGAATAGGCAAAAAACTTTTATCATAAATCACTGTACGGTGCAAGAAATATCCCGCCTGACACAATTTATTTTATAAAATCAATAACTATGAATTAATAGACCTTGCACCCAAGATAAGATTATATTTTGAAGTGTATAAAGGCCCAATGATGCAGAAAAATCACTAGAGCGCCATGGTGTGGGTCACCATGCTGCATTATCTGCATTCGCAATGAATATGGTGACTCTTGGTTTCTGCTTATGCTTTCCATTAGGCAGAGTAGAATAACCTTGGTAGAGTAGCTTGAGATATGTCGCTAGATTCATCATAATTGTGAAAGTAAAATTCACATTATGAAAATTAAAATGTCTCTATATGTTTCATTTTGGAGGACTTTGAAAGAAAAGGCTTGATTAAGGTCTGGCAAAAAAAATGCGGGGCAGTCTTTGGGGACTGCCGAAGCCAAAGTAAATACTTATTTACTTTTGAAACTTTTTGTTCAGCCAAATAGTTCTCCTAACCGATAACGGACACGGCGGCCAGTCTCAACGGAGACCAGCTAACTACGCAGGAGATATTATAGTGCACAAGTATGTCCGCAAACACAGGTGTGCTCTCTGTTCCCTCTCATAATGCGATGGGACGGTTAACCGACATAATCAGGGAGAAATCAGGTGCAGGACCGACAGTTTTACGTGCTCTCCGAGGCACGGGGGTTCAGACCCCAACTTCCAAACTGCTGTTATTAAGTATTTATATAAGCAGAAAACTCAATAAAACTTTTGGCCCGACCCGGGATTCGAACTCGAGATCTCTTGATTAGGCAGTTAAATAGGCCAAATGGTACACATTATATATATAGTTCATCGTAAGTGAAGTGTAACGATAACCCGGGGTCTATGATTTTTGTTCACCCGAAAAGTGCTCAACGCGCCTAAAGAAGTTTTCACTTCAAATATATAACGTTTCAGACTAGTCAAGAGCTCTTTTTGGCGTAATTGTGCCACGAAGTCAGGAAAATCACTACAAAATTTCCTGTTTCGCCGGTAACGTGTATGAGATATTGATGATTGATGGGATTTTTTTATGGAATAGTGGGCAAACGAGCAGACGTATCACCTGATGGTAAGCGATTACCGCCGCCCATGGACAGCCGCAACGCCATGGGGTTCACAAGTGCGTTGCCGGCCTTAAGGGGAGGGGGAGGGGAGGGCGGAGGGGTGATGATCATCTGTTGAAGAGCATTTAACTATACGATAAAATACAGTACGAGCAGACATTAATTTCTATACAGTTATCATTAAAATACATATAAATATTCCTCAAACTTTCAAACTAGCATAAGATGTAAGCTATTAAATATAACAATCTGAAGAGGACACTAATTCAAACCTTTTTTTTAATATTTATTTTGGACAACTAACAGACAATGCCATCTAGTCCCAAACTAAGCAGAGCTTGTACTATGGGTACTAGACAACTGATATGAATACATACATATTTTTTTTTGTAAATTAAATACATATATATTATTGCCAGAAAATATTTATTCCCTCTCAAAATATCAACCATGTTATAGATATTTAATATAGTCAGAATCGTCCCACAGATACAGAAATTCGAACTTGTCTCCCAATACGTTGATCGTGATAAGACCCACATTACATCCAAGGTCCCTAAAGATACGGAACCACAACACAAGACTACAATCAATAGATATCTACTCACTTGTTCAAACCGTCATAATCCAAAAGGCATTCCGAATTGACGACATCATATACACAGTAACTTTAAAAAAAAGGATGGGACCATTTAGGAGAAGGAATTTACCCAAATCACACAACTGCTCCAAACAGCTATCCATACACGTTACTGCAATGCGTTTTTTGGAAAATTGAATAAAAACTATTTCATTTTCATCACATTTTTTCGGGATAAATAAAACGGTATTCAATAAAATAAATGAATTGATAAAAATGTTTTTTTTGGTGGGTATTATTTTTGCGGAGCGTGCAGGCTCCACGCGTGTGTTCCGCGGCGGCTGGCCGCTTCGACTGCCTCTGAAGCGCCCCCTACAGCGGGAGGGGGTTACCTCTATACTTATGTGTTTACATCTTAAATGGGGTGTGCACAGAGTAGGGTTGAATTCAGGGGTAACATTGGCTTGTGACGAAAAAGAGCAAGTCTGTTTGTAAGGAAGGAATTGAGATTTGATAAGTGCACTGTAGGCATCTGATTATAACCATTATATCAGGCACTCGTGGATAAAGTTTTTCATTGTACGAGACCACCGATAATGAAGTTTTTATGGACTTTATTCTCCGCGATATGTAGTGTAACCATCAATATTTATACCGTGAGAGTCGTAAGAGGCAACTAAAGGACCTAACTACACTAAAACAATGTTGCTGCAAATAAGGAAAACTTAAAAGAAACTCTTTACGAATTCGGCTGGGAATTTCTAAGGAGAAGCCTATGGCCAAGTTGTCCAACAGTGGTGATTATTACCCATGGACACCTTTCACCGAAGTCATGCTTCGTCGTGGTTTATACTTGCTGACTCGATCTGAGTTACAAACCACAATACCAGGCCTAAAGAAAATCGGTTTTAAATAATTCTTTACGTACTTTTACCAAATGTGTGTTGGTGCCAATGTCCTTTACCTTCCCTTCTTAATTCTACATACTTGTGACTCTTGATTTGCAGGTGATCAGTAGTTAGTTACTATCAGGTGTCTCTTCTTCTTTTAACTCCACAATAAATAATACTAATATGAGACATATTTGTTACAAAGAAAAACAAAAATACGTGATAACATGTATTCACAGCTTGACACTAATTAATGGGCAAAAAAAGCAGTCACCAAGACTGCCGACAGAAGTGAAAACTAAAAACTTTAAATAGATAGTTATTTAAGATAACCTGAAATGAACCTCTTTGCTGTTTAAATAAAATAACCCGTTTTCCATGATTTTTGTTCACCCGAAAATTGCTCAAGGAGTCTAAACAACTTTTTAAATCAAAAATATAACGTTTCAGACTAGTCAAGAACTCTTTTTGGCGTAATTTTTCCATGAATTCAGGTAAATTACTACAATATATTTCGTTTTAGAATCTAAACAAGTTTACACTTCAATTAAGGTACCGTTTCAACTTTTAAATTGGAACCCCAAAAATATGGGGTAACTCGACTCTATCTATAGTTACTCTGTGGCGCAGGCCTTAGCCCGGCACGAATATAAAACATTATACAATATAGTCTTACGGATGTTATTACAGCAGACACGATTCATTGCGGCCAACCCTGATGTATTAACACCGACTCTCTTTGTACCTACTTCACCTTGATATACCTTCACGCTTCGCTCTCGTCTGGGGTAGGCAGAGGCGATCGAGTGTCATGTGCTACTGATATGGTACAAGACATTTTAATAGCGGCCTCGAGTAAGTCACTTCCGCCTCAAAATCCTACGGGGGTGTTCCGGCCAAGGCGCTCGCTGCCTCGGTCACCATCGTGCGGTATCCGCGAATGGCTCTGACCGTCAATGCTCTCTGAGGCCACCAGAAGCGGGCCTTATTCTGGACGGTCAGAGCCGCCACCTACACCGGTGCGCCGTACAGCGCCATCAACCGGACAACCCCCGTGAAGAGACTTCTCGTTGCGACGCTGGCTCCACCCAAATTGGGAAATAGTCGCCCAAGGCAGTGTCAACCAGTTTTGGAGAAATATACTGACAACTAATTCAACCTTCAGTTCGCCCCCAATTGATTTTGGGAATAAATAGGACTAGAAAATGATGGATGTCATAAAAACCTACTTATACAGAAATTACACAGGAAAATGGCACAGCAAAGAGTAAGAAAATTTCTCCGTCTGACGCGGGCGGTATTTTAGACCAAAAATTCATTTCCTATGTGGGTCCTATGGTTGACTATCAAGGGCAGTTAAAGATCATCATGAATTTTTGTCATAGTATATATAAACACACTTATATATAAGTAGCTGCAAATAAATATCATACAGAACATCTAATTTATATTAGATGAATTACACCCAGATACAGAATTGATGATCGTGCTGGTAATATTTCTTTGGTTGGTAATCGAACTTACGCCCTCTTGCTGAGCATTTAGGAACACTAAGCGCTAGTTCATCATCGTCATAATCATCACCTACGTTATCCAGTGCCGGACATATGTTCTTCACAACCACCAGACCTATACTGCCTTCATCCAACAACCCAGATCAATAGGACACAAATTGTTACAAGTTTAAAATTAGTTAGTTTAAAAATTATGTAAAGAGCATTCGATGGTACAGCCAGCTTCATCTCTTAATCTGTTTTGATGGACAATTTGAAAGAGGCAGATTAGGGGATTCCCAAAGTTTGGCCGCTGGAAATTAATCTATTTGGAAATTTTAACATTTACTGGTATTTGGGCTATAAGAGTGTAGCAATAGATCGCTTTTTGTACTATCTTGTTATTTTTATTGTTTATCTATAATAATAATTTGTTATTTTTTTCCATACACATATTAATTAAATAAATAAATAAATGTTTCGGACATCTAACACAAAACGCCATCTAGTCCCAAACCAAGCAGAGCTTGTTTTATAGGTACTAGACAACTGATATGAATACATAGGTGGAGGAACGGGTGTCATGTCCCTCCAACACAAAGGGAGGATCCTCCGACCAGGCGAGGTGATCATGCCTGGCGGGCCACTGCCCAACGGTTGATGTTGGGATGTTGTATATACGCTTATCGGCGCGAGAACTTCTATTGCGCGATGTAGGATTGGTAGTATCTTCGTGTAGTACATTACTCCGTAGTTCAGTGTATCTCCGGTAGATGGCGCTGTGCTATGTTTCTGTAGCACTGTATGTGGATGTCGCCACACATAAATACTTTTATTCTTATAATTACATTATATATTATACATAGCAAACACCCAAACTCCTAAAAAAATATTTGCAGATCATACAAACTTTTGGTTAGACCCAGGATTCGAACCCGAGACCTCATGTATAGCAGTCGCGTACGCTACCTGTGCCACCGAGGCAGTCAAACTGGCTTTTGACTGCCTCGGTGGCTGGTTTCCAAACTAGGTGAGAGCCTGTAACATGGCTAACCAGGCTTCCATAATACAGACAAAACTTTAAGAGAGTAGAGTAGAGAGAAAAAAAAAGTTTAAGAGAGTAGAACCCTGTACATTAATGTAGAAGTTTAGAAAAAAAAGGAGGAAAACAAAGCAAAAATAAAAAAAATACATATAATTTGGTTTGTGTGTAAGCGCGCTTTCGTGTGTGAATGTATGTGTGTGCGCGGGAGTCCTCACGAGTGTGTGCATCTATACTAATATTACAGATACTTTCTATAATACTAGTAGATATATTTTATAGCTTTGTCCATCTGTCCGCTTAGCTGCTTTACCGATTTCAATGAAATTTGGCTAATACCATGTGTTTACACGGGGACTTTACAAAGGGGCAGAAAGAACACCACCACCACTCGGAATAACGATTTGGGGATTAAATCAAATGTTGTCCAATTTTGAAATCGCACATAACACAAGAAACCGGCGTGGTGATCCCTTAAGCCATCACTCAATACACACAACTGAGCAACATTGAGGCTTTTGGCTCAGTGATGTTCGTTCGGACCGACAAGACACCTTAAGTTACTATCGCTGTCCATGACCTAATACTTACCCGTAATCCGTGTTACTTTCTTGTTGTATGGTTAAATTTATGGAATAAACTATTATTATTATTACTCTCTTTGTTTAAATCATATTCACATATTATTTACATTTTCAAATATACATATATAAACTAATACATTTAAAATATAAAAAATTGTAGACCACCGACTTCGGGTACAGGGACCAAGAAACTGGTGGTTAGGGTTCCAAAGAAAGGAACCTCCTCACAATACGAGCCGTGTCAAGAAGGACTGCCTTCTGCATCAGACCCTTGATCCAGCTTTCTAACGTGAGGTGTTGGTCGAGGCTCTTGGCTATCAATCCGTGAACAGACACAACTATGGGAACAATGATCCCACATATCGACAATCTCGTGAGATAAATGCAAATACTTCATTTGTTTTTCTTTTTCAACTTTCACGAGATTCTCGTCATTATTATTAATACTATTATCATCTAAAAGAGACAAGTGCGTTCAGGACCTTCGACTCATTCATTATCATCATCAAAAGATTTATGCATTACCGTGGGAGAGCCGTGCTTCGGAACGAATGGGCTGGCTAGATCGGAGTGATACCACAGTCTCACAGAAAACCGGTGTGAAGCAGCGTTTGCTCTGTATTTCACGAAATGAGCGAGGATACCGGAAACCTCGCTGATTATTAAAACTATCTCTAATTAGGGTTCGGTATCCAAAGGGTAAAACGGAACCCTTTTACTAAGTCTTCACTAGGCTGTATATTATAAACTTTTGCCGCTACAACAACAAATACTAGACTGCACAACAAACGGGATTTTTTGCTCCATTTTGCTCGATATTGATAACGGCAACAGATAGACGATTGAAATGTAAAATGATACGGAAACTTTCCTGTGCGAGTCCGACGGGCACTTGGCCAATTATTTACCACCATATTACGACAATAAGCGCCTAGTATCAGTGATTTTTTTTTGTAAAATGAAGGTAAGTTTGTTCCTTTTAAGAGTCTAAATATTTATTTTTGATGATAGCTCTATCATCAGCATATGTGTTAATATCTTGAAAACACATGGTCATTAAAATTTTGATATTCGCATACTTCGTGGCCCCATAACCCAAAACAAATCAATAATGATCCTTAACTGATAAGGTTTAAGGTATGAATTTGTTCTGAATGTATTTTTATGAAATTCTTATTACTGCAGACCTACAGTGGTGTTAGATATGAAAGATAATTAACGAAATATATTTTTTCCAACTGCTCAAGAAGGCGTGTTGTATTTTTCGCATGTATGTATGTTTTTTCTTTGATATTGTCTGTAGCCTAGGCTGTAGGTTTGTGGAGGAACTGATATCATGTCCCTCCAACATAAAAGGCTTGATGACATTTTGCGTTTGAGATATTTGTTAGATTGTGCGAGTGACATTGGGTACATGAAAATCATATAATATTTTTGTTAATAGATAAACCATTTTTGTACAACATGTAAGTACATTAATGGCTGCAATAGGTAAAACTATTACGCATCCATCAGTGCCCACATCTGTGGCTACAGTTAACAAAAATCAAGAAATTTAACACATCACCGACATGCGTTACAAAATTTCTTTCTTTGCCCACATTGAGCACGTTTTAATACAGGAAGATCATATATATTCGCGTCACCGACATGCTAATGATTGTTGTAAATAATTTTAACTTAAACATTATGAAATTATACACAATTAATTTTACAAATAACATTCTAAGTTATAAGTATTCACTTTCCTCGGCAGTCCTTACTCCTTACTGCCAATTTTTTTTTAATTCCTTAGTTTATGAAAGTAAAGCTCATATGTTGTTTAAGCATGTCAATTTTCAGTTGGTCCTACAGTGAAATTCAAGTTTAAATACAAAATCATTTATTCAATTAAGACACTAAGTTTTATGAAAAAAACTGGAATGATATGACATCTCAAGAAGAATCAATGGTAAGCAACTTTATTCCGGAGATTAAAACTCTCTTCCACCTAAGGCTAATGGGGGAGTGTGTCAACGCCCTTATGTCTTGAATTTCAGCTAACAACATTTGTGTTAGAACAAGTGATTATTAAAAAAATTAAACCCGACTGCGTCAATATCATATATAAAACATATAAGCCATATATTTATTCGCAATCACCGTTAAAAATTTTTTCCACCACATTCCATGTATTTTGAAAACATATTTTTTTCAGATTACTTTTTGGCTCCAAAAACCCTTAATACTGTTTTTTTTAATTTTGATGTACCCAATGTCACTCTCATGACTAAGCCGAATCTATTGACACCACCCACATATAAATACGACAAGCCGTTTAGGCTCTAGGGCGTGCCAAAGAAATATACATATTGTACATACATACATTCGAAAAAAATAACCCTCCTTCTTTTACAGTCGGGTAAAAAATAATATAAATTAGTTATTAAACTATATACAAACATTTTGAATTTAACTCAAACACTTCGCTCCATTTTTCCACATCTCTAACTTTCCTGAATGCATACTACACTCCTATTTATACCAAAGTCCATAAGTAAGCTTTTGCTTAAAACTTATTCATAGTAATTTCCCTCGAGTAGCGAGTATAGTTAGAGAGACTTAGCCGGGATTAGTGTTGCGATTCTCACCAAATGACTTGTAGCGGGGTTTATACACACGTCTATTGACATTATATAGGGTGTCTGTGTTTATATTTACATATAGTCTCTTTGTTATTCCAAAATTAATAGCTTTTACTAAATACTTATGAAAGTATTTACGGTTCTTGCTTCTAAAAATCATTTTTTCTAAATTTTTAACAGTCTCAATAACTACATTTTTCTATGAGATTTGTAAATCTGTGAGTTATATCTATAAGTGTTTTACTTCACTTCACACCTTCGCTTATTTAAACAGTTGTTAAATTATTGAAACTTCATTGTTCTTAAATATTTCATATTTATAGATAGATAGATATTTCGGACATCTTACACAACGCCATCTAGTCCCAAACTAAGCGGAACTTGTATTATGGGTACTAGACAACTAATATGAATACATAAATACTTTTTGTTTTGTAAATACATACATATTATATATAGAAAACTCCGAAACAAATATTTGTAGATCATACAAAAATTTGGCAGTTACCCGCAGTTACTTTATATACCATTAGCTGAGCCCCGCGGTGTTACTCGCTGTACAAAAGTATTATGTGAATTTTATCTTTATAAATTGTAGCCTATGTGTTAATCTGAAGTATAAACTATATTATTGCAAAGTTTCATTAAAATCCATTCAGTAGTTATAGTTATACTTAAAAACTTTCGCGTTTATAATATTATTAGAACTGGTATCTTTTTGCTTTTTTATGGTATAGGAGGCAAACGAGCATACGTATCGCCTGATGGTAAGCGATTACCGCCGCCCATGGACACCCGCAACACCAGAGGCATCACAAGTGTGTTGCCGGCCTTTTAAGAAGGAGTGCGCTGTTTTCTTGAAGGTTTGAAGGTCGTATTGGTCCGGGAATACCGCAGGCGATAATTCATTCCATAGTTTTGTTGTGCGAGGCAGAAAGTATCTTGAAAAGCGCACAGTTGTGGACTGCCAACCATCAAGATGATGGGGATGAAATTTCTGTCGCGAAGGACGATGTCGGAAAGAAGCGGCAGGAATAGGCCCGAACAATTCCTCGGAGCACTCCCCATGGTAAATGCGGTAGAAGATGCACAGTGAAGCCACATCTCTACGCAGCGCCAATTGGGGTGTCCCCGCCCAAAGATGGGGACAGTATTCCAAGTGAGGTTGGACCTGCGCCTTATAAAGCAAAAGACGGTGGACTGGAGCGAAATTCTGTCTCGATCTGTTGAGCACACCGAGCTTTTTCGAGGCCAATTTGGCCTTACCTTCCAAATGATCACGAATTTGCTGTTCTTTTGCGCATTTCATTCGAATCATAACATTGCAAAAGATTAACTTTTTTATACCCACTGATAATGTGGTTCGGTTTCTTAGTGTACTTTAAATATTAAAATATTATAACTTTTTATAATAACCTGTATATTCTAATAGCCTCTGTCCTTTTCCAAGGCTCAATCTATCTCTATACCGAAACACATCGAAATCGGTACAGCGATTTAGCCAAGTAATATATCAACGCTTGCGTATGGGTATTTTAATCCAAAAGAGACAGAGACTGTCCTGTGTTATTCAAGTGACGTCTGTCCTACATAAACAAAAATAAATGCGTAGGCCGGGAATCGAACCCGGATCAACTGCTTGGAAGGCAACTATGTCAGCATAGTTGCCTTCCAAGCAGTTGATCCGGGTCTGTCCTACATAAACAAAAATAAATGCGTAGGCCGGGAATCGAACCCGGATCAACTGCTTGGAAGGCAACTATGCTGACCATTACACCACCAACGCACGTGACGATCGTTGTCAAATATCGCTTTATATACAATCTTTTATAGATTTTTTTATTTAATAGGGGCAATAGGTCAGACTCGTCGCCTGATGGTAAGCGGTTACAGCCGCACATGGACACCCACAGCATCAGAGGGGTCACAAGTGTGTTGCCAGCAATTTGGGGATGAGGAGGGGAGGGGTCACTCACTAGGTAAACACAAAACACAGCGCAAGGCGTTCACACCGGTTTTTTGTGAGGCCGTGATATCACTCCACTCGAGCCGGCCCATTTCCAGCGTTCCAGAGATTAACCGAAACAAACAGAAAGAAAAAAAAATATTGATGCAAATAAATTTTATACCTCATATTATTTACACTGACATACAAAACGTTAAGTGAAAATTTCAGGATCCACAATTCTTTGATTTGTAATTAAAGTCTTGGTTGTCGACACTTAATGGAACTTGTTGCAATACATATAAGATATATTATTAAGGATTTTCAAAAATAAACCACAAATTGTTTCTATGAAAAATGCAAAGTTTTGTTTTATTTATCACACCCTTCCGATATTACAATAATCATTGGTCAACTACGACAATTACACTTTTAATCCACCTGAAAAATACATAGAAACGACATTTAAAGATCACTAATATCGATTCCTCAATTATATCCTTTCGTTTATCTTTCTACCAGTTTTTATAACAGAAATTACAGAAATAAATGTCAACATCATCCGCCATTAAATCACGCGTCATTCCGCTCTAAGCGCCACAACAACTAATAAAAGCGCAAAGCGCGGCAAATTTGAATTAATGAAATGCCATTTCATTGCATACATTCTAAAATCAAACACTTGTACTTATTTCACTATATTAATTAAATTTACAGCTAAATTACCGTGAGAAAGCCACGCTTCGGCATGAATGATACCACGGCCTCACAGAAAACCGGTGTGAAACAGCACTTGCGCTGTGTTTCATCGAGTGAATGAGGATACCGGAGGCCAGTTACCAATCCCTCCCCCTATCCCCGTCCCCATCCCCCAAAGGCTGGCAACGCATTTGTGACACCTCTGGTGTTACGGGTGTCCATGGGCGACGGTAATCGTTTACCGATACGTCTGTTCGTTTGCCCCTAATACCATTAAAAAATCGGTATCACCCTTATGGCAGTATCAAATGTGATGGTTGTGGTTCTTTGATGGTTTTTTATCGTAAAATAATATTTGTAGTGTTCTACTAAATATTAGTCTATTTGCAGACTCGACATGAATGATAAGGACCAATTGACTGCACGGTAGGCCTACTGGTTTAAGCAGTCGCTACCCCGTTTTCTACTGCGCCAAGTGTTGTGGGTTCAAATATTACATAAGACAACACTTTGTGTGATCCACAATTTGTTGTACTTCATGTATGTTGGTAAAGTCCCTTGCAATACAGAATGTATGTTACTAATGCAAGACCAGTCTCTATAGAAAAAAATAATATCAATCCTTGCCTTTGGCTGCCTGGAAGTCGAACCCACTTCTGGCTTAGCAATCATGGTCTTTTACTACTAGGCCAATAGGCCTGTTAAGTTACTAATATCTAAGAATTACAAAGTATATTCTTCTTCTTCAAGTGCTTCTTCTATCTTGGAGGTTGGCCGTTAGCTTCCTGTACTCCTTCTTATCAGGCAAGGCGAAACAGTCGTGTGGGGTGACGGCCCATAGGGGTTTTCACAGGTAAAAAAGAGATGGTACAGTTACACAACGGCGGTGATACCCATCCACTGTCCACTCATCAAAATTTCTCATCTGCAATTTTTCCTTCAAACGTAAATGTTTCTTTAAGAAATACCTCCTTCTAATATTATAAATACGAAAGTTTGTATGGATATTTGTTACTCTTTCAAACAAAAACTACTGAACGTTGTTAGTTGAAACAACACAGTAATATAGCTGTCTGAACTGGAATTTGCCAACGGAATCGAGAGCAAAACCTATTCCAATGTACGCAACATTTAACTCTACATCTTTATAGATGTCTCTCTATCTATGTCATTAACTCAACATTTCCGTTTCCTATTCACGTTATCTATCCTAGTTATATAATTATCTATATAGGCTGTATTTATTTGTGATGTTGTTTCATTTTAACACATTCCTAGTTGTATCTTTCTGTCTCATTTTATCCGAATGGTGATATTATCGATTGCCTAAAAGAGGTTAACCGGGGTTCGAATTGTTAGATTTACCTGGATATTGTCTTTTAGTATGTATCCTAATATTATTAATCAGAAAATAGCTCTGTCTGTCTGTCTGAAATTAGGCATGGATATTCTTTGATTTTTAAGGAAAAACATAGGCTTTTTTATGTATGGACCTGCCAAAATGACTACCTAAAAGAAAGTGTAAGCAGAATCCAAGAGTAGTGGTCATCACACTCATAGCGAATACAGACAATGCAACAATGCAGCATGGTGACCCACACCATGGCGGCCTAGAGATGCTTCTGCATCATTGGGCCTCCGGTCTCGCACTCATCAACGAAACACGACAGCACTAACGCTATCATTTTACGTTGATTTTCTGTGCAAGTCCTGTTCATTCAGAAATCAGCGTGGATTGACTACCTTCTAACAAGCTAGTAACTACAAAATTGAAGTACACTCACACCGTTTGTTTATGGATGGTTATACAAAGGCGTTTTTACCTTGCTAGAGCCATGCTTTGGCATGCATGGGCTGGTTCAGCCGGAGTTATACCACTGCCTCACAGAAAACCGGTGTGAAAGAGTAAGAAATCACCTTCGGGCCTTCACCCCACCGGGATTGCGGCGGGGCGGTGTGTCGGAATCGAACGGACTAAAACCACACAGTGTGCCACTCTACGCCTGAGACGGGAGGAATTCGGGAACCGCTTTCTTACGACATCCGGATCAAGGATAATAGAGGCCATACCCAACCCCTCCCCCTATCCCCAAAGACCAGCAACCCACGTGTCACGCCTTACCATCAAGCGATACGTCTGCTCGTTGCCGCCTATTCCATAACAAAAAGGCGCAATTAAGGCCCACAGTTTGCTGTCTATAATAAGTTTAAGTGCCACTAACGTAACAAGAGGTAAGTTTATACATCAACATCCAATAAGAGTCCACTGCTGGGCATAGGTGTCTCTTTCGAAAGGAGGAAATCTACAATATCTTGCTGGTCAGACAGGTTAGTAGTATAGGGTTTATTTCAAGGTTTCATTCACTCTGCAGTGATGTTGATGTTCAGTTGTTTATTCCTTTGGTCACCTTACGACATCCATATGATGAATACTGGTGATGACATCCCATAGTCTTAACCCATCACCACATGGATTACTTTGACCGACTTCAGAATAGGGGGAGTTTTTCAATTCGACCGTATATGTTAATGCCATAAAAGTAAGTAATAGAGCTGACCCGGCGAAATTCGTACCGCCATATTTATTTCTGTGAATATTTTCAAAATTAACGAAAGGTGGCAAGAGGTTAAAAATTTTAAATGTATTTTTTAATTCCACACCATAAAAAAAACCAAAAAAATTGACCAAAAAAAACAAAAAAATTTGGGTTAACCATCCTTAACACTAAGGGGTGTAAAAATTAGTAAAAAACCTATTCTCATACCTACTAAATATCCATATAAAATTTCATCAAAATCGGTCAAGCCGTTTCGGAGGAGTATAAACATTAAAACTGTGCCACAAGAATTTTATATATTAGATATAGAGTGACAGCAACTGTGTACATAAAATAAATGACCATAGAACTAGAAATCTTTAACTTATCTTACATATGCGTTGGTGGTGTAATGGTCAGCATAGTTGCCTTCCAAGCAGTTGATCCGGGTTCGATTCCCGGCCAACGCATTTATTTTTATAAATCTGTATATTTTTGCACAATAGTTGTTACTACTATTAGCACGGTAAAGAACGCTAAAGAATTTATCTGACACAGACACACAGAAGTTTTTAATAGTTTATCGATTTCCGTTTCTTTCTTTGAGTCATTCCCCAATGAACTGGATAATTATTTTATATTGTATCATAAACACGTGTTGACCTGTGAATGTGAAAAGAAATGATTTTTCTCCTCTTTATTGTGGTAAATATTGTGGCAAGATCTAAAGAAAATAAATCTCACTCTTTCCTTTCTGCCATAAAAAGATCACTTCTGATACATATTTATTTGTTTGTTATTAACTTAATAAAATAAGACAATGACGCACACTTAAAGATAAGAACAGTGTGTATGTAGTGGTCGTAGTCTGTGGATATAAGCTTAAAATTAATGAAAAATCAACACACTTTAAAATAAATTACATGATTGCTGTGTCTGACTGTACATTCATACGTACGTACTTATTTTACGCAGAACACATTTTCAACAAGAATTTGTTCAAACCATATGCTACAAATATAATTTTCGAATATCTTTGTACTTCAATGTACAGAAAATGTGTATCACATTTAACCAACATAATGGAATCATCAGTCTTTTCAACCGGAAGCGCCAACATAATGGGGACACCATTATATTCTATAATTCAATCATTACGGTGTCATGGTGGCTTGCACACGAATCCCATGGTAGCGGAGTAAATTGTGTGTGACTGTACCTGAGTCTATGAGGCAAAAAGAAAAATAATGGCATGAAAGAAGGAATAACATACGTTAAATAATATGGGATTGTTAGGTGTGTCATTGTATTCTAACTTATCTTGACATAATTATCTTCGATAAAATGTGACCGACTGCGATTGATATATATTATGATAAACTAACTTTTGTCTGTCCGCGTATATGACGAATATCTCGGTAATTATTTTTCCTGTCAATCGATTCCTTAAATATAAAGCTGAAATGTTTGTTCCTTTGCTTGAACATGGTAATCTCAGGCCGGACTGATTTCAAAAAATTACTTCCGAGTTAGATAGGCAATTTATCGAGCAAGGCTATAGGCTACACATCATCACGCTAATGGAGAATATTTCCAAAGGGGGAAAAAATATCAAGCTACGGGTATTAGAAGACGCAGACGAGGTTACGTGGGGTGGGGGAAAGATTATAGAAAAAGTGCGACATAAATATTAAAACAACAATATCTTTTGGGAGACGCAAACGAACTTGCGCATGTAAGCTAGACTGTTAGTGTAAACACTAACAGTCTAGCTTACTTAATGGGTAGTGTTTAATTTACTTTGTCCCTGTGATAACGGTTAAGAGTACTGAGTGTCATCACCCCTATGCATCCCGTGGGTGACGTAAGAACTGATTATCCGAACAAGCTACGCTGGATGTTGTCCAAAGTTTCTTGTTGCACTTCAAAGAGAATAAAACTTAAATAAATACTATACAAATCGTCTGTCTAGCGTGATATACTAGCATAAAACCTTTCTCTGGAGAGGCCTGTCATATTAAATAAATAACGCCTGGTTAAATATGAATAGCAATACATTTTGCTAGTACTTTGCTACTCTGTTCATGTCAGTCTTTCGAATTTGGGTTCTGTAAATAGGATTTAATGTGGCATGGAGCTATGGCTACAGCTGACATAGGCAAGCATAACCGGAGTAATACTACTACCTTACAGAAAATTAGTGTTATGCAATTATTTTTAAATGAGCCTGTCAAAATTTACTCCAAGAGTAGAGGTCATTGTGAATGCAGGCAGTACCATAATTTAGCATGGTGACTCTACCCGCCAATTGAGATCAGAGCTCGGCAACAAAACACAACAGCACGAACGCTCTCATTTTAGGTTAGACTTATGTGGGAGGATAGTACCGCCCCGCTTCTTTCTTTAAACAACAACAACCCATAATGTCCCACTGCTGGGCTCGGGTCTCCTCTCAGGAGAGGGTTAAGGCCATACGTCCCCACGCTGGCCAAGTGCGGGTTGGGGACTGGCAAGAATACTTGTGGCTACGTAAATCTTGCCTTTGGATGTTTTTAAGCCGCCCGAAGGCCTCCAACTAAGCTTCACGACTGTTATCGTATGATAACAACCGGGACCGACTGCTTAACGTGACCTCCGAATCACGGAGACGCTCATGGTAACATGCCACCAGCGGTCACCCATCCAGGTACTGACCACGCCATCGTTGCTTACCCTCGATGATTGTTTCTAATCACCGAGTGCAACTGGGCTATGAGCGCCTCTTCTTTCTTTAATCGAAATCTTTACTTTTGATCTAGATGAAAATATTTTTCTACTCTTTTTCCTGTGACGTCAATCAGATACTGGAACACGTGTTTCCTTCACACTATGATCCTGGGTTCTTTAAGGGGGCGTGAAAAGATTTCACTGGGCCGCCCTAGTGTGGATCACCATGCTGCATTCGCAATGAGTATTTAGCCCCCAGTTTTGTATTTCTGTTTATGCTTTCCATCAGCCAGTCACTTTGGCATGCTTTAAAATAGTAATAAAAAAAAGATTGACAGATTCACTTAAGTGACTATTGATTTTGCTAATGTCTTGTAATTAGCCGTCAATTCAAAATATTTGTTACTAATACTAGGAACTTTCTGCCTCGCACAACAAAACTGTGGAATAACCTGTCACCTGCGGTATTCCCCGACCAAAACGACCTTCAAACCGTCAAGAAAAGACCATACCCCTTCTTAAAAGGCTGGCAACGCACTTGTGTTGCGGGTGTCCATGGGCGCCGGTAATCACTTACCATCAGGCGATACGTATGCTCGTTTCTTACCTATATCATCGAAAAAATTTATTCAGTAGTTTTTACGTGAAAGAATAACAAACATCCATCCATACTTACAAACTTTCGCGTTTATAATATAAGCAGGATGACAGAACAGGTGCGATTTAACTTCTTGATACGCATGTTTAATATATATTGGTAGTGTTAACGTTAATTAAACGTTAAAATAAGATTGTCTAATGTTAGATGAAGCTTAAAATGCTCAATGGAGTTTAAAAGCATAATTAATTAGATTAATTCAAACGTTTTGATACATCTTCTAGCGACCCGGCTCGGCTTTGCACGGAAGTCTTTGAAACTCTGGGTTTTTTTCCTTTACTTACGCAATATACAGATAGATAGATAGAAAACTCTTTATTTGCACACTATAATATTACAGTTAGAAGAGAGTACATAAAATGTTAGACAGAGTGTACAAAGGGCGGCCTTATTGCCAAAAGCAATCTCTTCCAGGCAACCTTAAATATATATTAAACATATAAACAATATATATTAAACATATAAACTTTCCTATTAGATTACTTTATTTCTTGCTAAAAAGTGCATTGAAATCAGTTGAGTAACTTAAAAGATCTGAGCTAAAAGCCAGTCGAAGCGACTTCATTTTATAAAGATATTAAATTTTTTGCTCTTGATTAAGTTGTGGTGTATTCTATATAAAAAACCCAGTTTTCATAGCCTACAGAAACATAGAAAGAAATCTAAAAAATTAATGCGTTGGCCGGGAATCGAACCCGGATCAACTGCTTGGAATGCAACTATGCTGACCATTACACCACCAACGCACATATACGAGATACTGTAATAGTTTATACAAACCAATTTCACTGTGTAAATATTTCAGTCTTAACAATACACTCTAATTAAAGTATTGAATATTTTAGCATAGTTATGTTGCTGTGAGAAGAAGCGTGGCATAATTTTTTCCGAGATCTACTCAAAATTTATTTACGAAAACCTTCCTCAAGAATAACTCTATTTATTGGTGAAAACCGCTTAAAAATACGTGCAGACACGGCGGAGGACTTTGTTTTATGATATGTAATGTTTACGTGAAGCAAAAACTTGTACCCCTTTTAAGGAAAAACGAACGGAGGAATATAAATTTGGCGCTGTTGAAGTTTACATGCAGAAGGAGTACAGAAAGCCACAAAATAAGAAACTGAAAAAAGAAAAAAGTATCAAATCATGAAATATTTTAACCTCGCATGATCAATATATGTACCATTGACCTTCAAGAAAACATCGTATTAATTTCTCAAAGATCGGTAGCGCTCTTTTGAATCCTGAGGGGCAGCAGGGCGTTTTAGGCGCCGGTGGTAGTCACTTTCTAAAAAGAAAAATATCTGTTAATATATGCCACCATATCATATAAAGGACTAGAAGGTAATCAAAGAAATGAACACCCAGCCTCAGAACCAAAATTTGTAATTCACATAAATAGTTGTCCAGTTTGGAGTTTCAACCCACAACTCTCAGCATAGTGGCATTTTAAACCAACAAGCCAGTCATTCATATCCATCTACAGTCAGACTTATATGAAGGAAATATAAATACCAAAGCAATTGATCCAACCACTCGAGTCCACTTACTCTCAAACCGTTTAAGTACCTCTGTCTGAAGTTATATTGGTTTTAAGTGATCCATTATTAATTGTACGATAATTTATTGCAGGCTAATGTTTTTATTTGAAGAATTAAATGCCTCATGACTCTGTGAAGTTAGGACAAAAGATTTATTAATGGCTCCTAATTCAACTATGCCAAAAGCCAATATGATGTGACCTGTTTCTGTTTTTATAAGACAACTCTCTCACAGCGCACGTGTTTCTCTTCCTCTGTGATCCCGGGTCCTTTAAGCGGGACGCGAATAAGCATTTTACTAAGCCGCTAAAGTGTGGGTCACCATACTATCACAGCTTTAAAGATCTACGCGTGCTTTTCATCAGGTAGTAAGCTCAGTAGTAGCTCCTGAGATACATTGAAGTCTCCTCCGATTTTTTTTGTATACTCGTTTTTGGTCTGCCTGAATTCTTGTAAAGTTGATTTTTGCGTGGAACAACTACCATAGTCAGACCTCCACTACCTGAGTAATAGCTAATTTGAAGTTCAGTAAACAACTGCTGTCGGACTCATTAGGGCTACGATAACCCGTAAAGATTGCCGAAGATGTTCGTACGGCAACCTAGGCAACGGCAAAACTAGTAATCAAAATGTTCAAAATGGTCACCCATCACAGCTCACTTTTTTATTGTTTTTTTTTATTTTAACTTAAAATTTTCATGTTTTTTTT
>PKRV01000157.1:0-87207 GCA_003709505.1 Hyphantria cunea
TCTAAACCAATAAGGTCAACAAACTATGAATTCGAAAGAAAAACATTGTGTAAAGATAAACTCTTATATTAAATTCATTTACAAAGCACCATCGAACTTAAAAACTATTGACTTGAACTTTTGTGACCGTTGCGTCACCTTGTTTCAAGGAGAAAACATTATAAAAATGAATTCCTCACAGCTGTCAAGTTTTCATAAGCTAAATTCTTGCACACATTCTTGACATTTAGCAGTGGTCTTATCAGATCATTAGGAACACCATGAGAGTAGTATAAAGTACAGATTAGTTTAATCGTCGAGGTCAAGGTCAAACTGCGAAACTTTGTGTAATAAAATGTCAATTCATACACCGCTTTCAATCTGGGTTGAAACTCGATTTTAAATATTCGATCGGTGTTAGCGTCTAATCTGTCTGAGATCTTTTTCAGGTAACTTGTCCATCTGTCAATCTACCGCGTTGAGGATCATAATAAAATATTAAAAATATTTTAAAGTAAATTTCTACAGGTTTTTCGTCAGGTTTTCTGTTCTAACATTATATTTTTATTATATCCTCTTCCTTAATATTCCTTTTTTTATTTTGAGCTATAATTATAAAACAAATTTAAAGCTGTGCTGGCGTGTTGAATTCAATAGTATAGAATCCATTACAATGCAACGTAGTTTTTCGCAGTGAATAACTTATGGATAATCAACCTGTGCAGACTAGTGATGGCGTAATTTTCATTGAATAACAGGAATCTGTTATATATATGCCATAAAAAATGTATATTTTCTGAAAAGGCGAATCAAATTAAAGACAATGATACGTAGATTAGAAATAAAAATGGAAAAAAAGTGACTTGTAAATGAGCTAGTCCATTTTTTCTATTAATATTTCTAGAATAAAATGGAAATATAAATAGAAAATAGTGACTTGTATATATTTTCAAGTCACTTTTTTCCGATGTTCAAAGCTCATTAGTGTCATTGCTTCGATTAAAATGGAGAGAGCAGAGCAAGATCCAAGAAGTAAGGATCACCAATCTATTGTCGTAACTATTATTAAACCATATTTAGTTCAAAACAAATATTTATATGTATATGTGTATGTCTTAAGTATGTCGATTAACTTACAAACAATAAAATAATTTGTAATATTCAAAGCAATACCTAGGCGCTGCTTTGCTCTCAACGGAGTTCTATATAAAGCTGAAAACGTGTTCAAACGCCTTCGCATTCCTTCAGGCGGTACATTCTCAAGTTCACCAAATAGTGCAGCGTATTAAATGGTACTTTTTCATTTTTAAATGGAGATATGGAAGTAATTGACAGTTACAACAATTTTATGATTTTCTATTAAAATCTTGTTCAGAGTTGCCTCGGGTTTTAAATATATTGAATGACATATGAAGAAGGTCTTGTGTTCAGCAATCCATACTATAATATTGCATATTAACAATAGATATATATCTAACGACATTTTATAGCGCCTACATCAGCATCAGTTTAATCGTGTAATAGACCAGAACCATATGGAACCACCAGAAAATATATGAAAGAAAATATAAATAAATCAGATTCCTAACATACCTAACCTTTATTTTTTGGTTATCTCACCATCGGGTATAATCTATATTTCAAGTTTAATGTGTTGGAAAGAAATGCTTAATGCCTTAACCAGGCAATGGATTTTAAAACAATACAGACCAAAATTTGTCAAAGCTGTGGCTGTGGATTTGGTGATTTGGCCGTACCAATTCTGATTTGATGCTTCTATTCACAAACACAGTTCTTCAATCACATCCAGAAATGGAACTCAAATCGCCAGTTCAAAATAACAGACTCTAAATATGTTCGTTTATCCTGCAATATGAATATATCGGCTGATTCATTCTGAAAAGTACCATGTATCAATAGTGTCTGGTTAATGTATTTGTCACTTACAATAGAACCATGTGAGATAAAAATTTACAGTGCGTCTGGACGGTAACGTTTTTTATGTATGCTATTTTACACTGAAACACGCAGGTGGACATTTACTCTGAGAGACATACTAGGTAGAGACGATTATGTGCCACAGTATTGCCTAAAATGAATAATAATAATGAACTTGAGTTTTTTAGGTCAACGGACGTAAACCTATCTATTTCTCTCTCTATTTGAATCACTGTACTATTATTTTTTTACACGACTTCATTTCGAGAAAAATGGAATGATTCATCAAAATTTTATTATTTTTCATTTCTATAATGCTTCCATTCGTTCCTAGATTAACTTTGTATACTTTAATTTAAAATTGTTGGTTATTTTTGGAAATCAGATCTAAGGCCTCATCATACATATCAATGATTGCATAAACTGTTCGGTAAATAAGATAATAATTATTTATACATAATATTCATTATATAAAAATTGGCTTGAATTCATTATGGTTATGTTGATCATTGTGAGAACTGATCGTTTAACTAAATAAAAATAATAATTATATTTTCCCTCTCAAAATAAAATATATAATAAATATCTGACTTTGTCAATGCATCAAAGCCAAGCCAAGCCATAAAAGCAACTTACTTACAAGCAGAAACAGATCATTATCTCTAAGTTTTCAAAGATATCTTCAGGATTGATGTTTGGGTAGTTATTATAATATTCAAAAAATAAGACAGAATCAGAATACCCCAAGCATATTCAGTAACCATAATCCTGTGAGATTTAAAGAGGCTTTTGGCAAACCCATGTTCTTATCTTATCCTTTTTTTATCAATTCACTCTCAATTTTAATTTTCTTTTAACTAAGCCAAGTAATTAATCTTCCCGAAAATTCATTACCTTTCGTCAGCTAACAGGTTCTTAATTATCACGGGGTTGAGATTTTTTTTAAATTCGGGCGCGAAGCTATCAACATCTTTTGATTTGGACATATTACTTTTTCACTTACAATGTTAATGCAGACAAGGTTTTAGTAAAGCTAACAGACAGTTACTTTATTACTTTATTTTAGGCCAAACTTAAAATAAGCTTTCTCAAACAAAAAAAAGAGGTTACAGATAAAAAATAGCCTATGATCTTCCATTTCTTTAAAATCGGTGCAGTGGTTTAGCTGTGAAAGCGAGACAAACAGACAGACAAACCGACTTTCACATTTATGATATTAGTATGGATTACTTAAAAAAATACGTTTTTCCACAAATATTTTTTTTGCAATACCGTGGACATCTGCAACACCAGAAGCGCCGCAAGTGCGTTGCCGGCCTTTGAGGGATGGGAAGGAGGATGGGGATGGGGGACGGGTTGGTATTATGGGCCTCCGGTATTCTCACTCACTCGGTGAAACACAGCGTAAACAGCAGTGTAGTGTAGGTACCAATGTAACGGATTTAAATAAATATATATTTAGCTGTCTGGTGTCTAGATTCGGTGATACAGTCGGAATTAAAAAACAGCTTTTAACATACCACTGCTGCATATAGGCCTCTTTAAGGAGAAGGGAAAGGAGGTTTTAGCCTGCTATACCACACTGGCCAGATGGGTTAGTTACTTCTTACGACGCCCATGAGATGAGCAGGGGTGGTGACTCTTGTGTTCTTAATCCGTGAATTTTACACGACAGCCCCGTCACCAATTTTAAATAGGATTTGTGTAACATACGCCCATCTATAATGAAAGTTTATTTAAAAGATATTTTCTTATTTCAGGTGTAATTCAGTTCATTGGAGCAAAGGAATTACTCGGTAAGTGCTCTTAAAAGTTTTATGTTTTATACGCATTTTTCTTGAGGTAAAACTGGCATGCGGTCTAATGCACCACTATTATTTAACTCTTTTACTTGATAGTTACTACTGCGAAGAAAAAAGGTTTTATTCTATAACTTTATTCGTAGAATTTATTGTCAGATAAATATATTAAGAATTTATGTATTATTCTTATATTGAAAATAATTTATTGTCTAGAACAAACATCTCATCAACATCAATTAATCATCAACAACCCGTAATGTCCCACAGCTGGGCTCGAGTCTCCTCTCAGGTTAAAGTTAAGGCCATACATCCCCACGCCCCCGAAGCCCTGCAACTAAGCTTCATGACTGTTATCGTATGACAACAACCGAGACCGACTGCTTAACGTGACCTCCGAATCATGGAGACGCTCATAGCAACATGCCACCAGCGGTCACCCATCCAGTCCATTTATACTGACCGCGTCGTCGTTGCTTACCCTCGGTGATTGTTTCTAATCACCGAGTGCAACTGGGCTATGAACGCCTCTAACATTCTATGAGCAAACATCTAACATTCCAGAAATGTGTTTGACTAATTTAATATTTATGATATTTTACTATCGAGATAAAATAGTAAATTAATGTGAATAGTTGTTTATGAATTTTATATGAGATCCTAATTTAATAAATAAATAAATAATATCGAAAATGATAGATGGCGGAATGCTCAGATTTTGTCAGTACATCTTAATACGAATTGACTTTAATATCGCAGAATTATAATGCAACACGCAATCAGCAGAATTTCTTAAATACACGATTCCATTTCACAGACTTTCAGCATTTCAAAATAATGGGATACTTACCATTTATTAAGAAAACTAGTGAATCCGGTTGTATCGAAATACCAAGAACCCAGTCATGCCCATGAAGCCGAACATTGTTGTTAACTACACGCTATATACACCTTCGTTAAACCTCACCGCACTTCGTCTGAGTTTACCGGATAACTTGAAAGGACAAAAAATAAAAAACACTTGCGAGTTCTTGTAATACGTGTGTGGTCTGAAGTAGCAAGAGTAAGATTTAAGTTAGTATTAAGGATAATTGATACCTAGATTTTTTGTGTTCAGAGTTCGATAAGGTTTATTCGTCATCGTCATCATTGATATGTGTTTATTTTTTCCTCCAATTTGGTACTTGCTACCTATAATTTCGTCCATATTATTATCATTGCAATTCTTTTTACCGATCTTCTACTTCTTAACGTTTCGACTCCAAACGTTTCGTGTCAGTGTAATTAAATTTTAGCCGACTAGAACACGGCCACTTAGATTGTCGGTAGCAGCAATCGGATCCTACCTTGTGCGCGTATCCGGACACTTTTTACTGATGGTTTCATACGACTTAATATTCTAAAGTTAACAATTTCTAATTTTTACCGTAGAGGTGCTAGGCACAATAGTGTCGATTAGACCACTGCGTTGAGTAATTTTAGGGTTTCGTTCCCGAAGGGTGGAACAGGGCTCGGATACGAATACGAACAGAACGGATAGCAAAGTCTTAATAATAGGGCGTTTCACCCTTTGAAAAAAACTCTTTGAAAATATACATAAAAGAGATAAATCTATCTATTGAAACCACGAAGAAAGCATTGTGCAATAATTTATAGAAATTAATCCAGAAGCAAAAGTTGTGGGTTGAAGTCTAATCCAAGTCAAGACCTGTATTTCTGAATCCCAAGATTCACACCCGCACAGTTAATACAGTTTTTTTTTTTATGTATATGGTATAACCAAAGTGATTCTACTCTGCCTGATGGAAAGTATAAGCAGAATCTAAGAGTAGTGGTCATCAAGCTCTGTGTTGCTCTGTTTAAGTTTTTATTAATATCTATCGACAAACATACCAGCGGCATTCACGCCAGTTAAAAACAAAAAACAACGGAATGAACAAAAGAAAAATCAAAGCAATTTAACGGTTTACAACGCCTTTTACACGTGCTTTCAGAATTACATTACCTTAGACATTGATTTGACTTTGTTAATCTCTCACAAACAAATAGGCCACGGAAACCTTGACAAGTTGAAATATTTCACAGGTTTCCACTAATACGTCATATTCAGTCAACATTCGCTGTAATTAACTCTCATCGATAAAGGTACTGTTCTACTAATTAGTATGCGTACAGTGGACAATTTTCTTTACGAAATATATATTTATTTCCCCACTTAAGTATGTCGAGCAATATTTCTACCATAATAAATACTTTTTTTGTATACTTTAGTTTATTTAAGTGCTCTGTTCTGTTCATTTTATGAGCTAGACGTGACCAGGGTCAATTAATGTATGGGTATAATTATGACGATAAGAATAATGATGACCCGAGTAGAGACTGTTCGTGTATTTATTCCTAAATATATCTATTTCTCTTTTTTATATGAACTGCGCATATATGAAGCTAGCGTTAACTTGTATAACATTTCCAATCATGTAGCTTTTGAAATATACTATTTTTGTAATACTTTTGCCATTATTAATGAAATACAACTTTAACTTAGACAAAAAGAAAAAAACTTACAAACACTGCCTATAAGTGCTATAGTAAACCTTGCTATAATAAATCTATCAGATATTTGAAATAGTTCAAGAGTAGAAATTTTAGTGTGTTCTCAATTTCCACCTGGACGAGCCGCCACTATAGTTCGCCTAAATGTGGGTAGGCGTCACCCATTGTTTGGTCGTTACACCTGAACATCTCGCATGGTTAGCAAGTCTGAAAACATTGGCTGTAATCTTTTTGTCGGCAGACAGACAAAGCATTAGAATTCTACAAATCATTTTGGGGTTTTAAGACATAAAGGTTTATAGATATTGACGACCGCTGATGACCTCTGGTCTGCTGGGATTGTCTTGATTTTAATTCTGCTTTTTTTCATCATTATCATCGTCAAATAACAATGATTATTATTATTATGTATCAATCATGTATCGCGCAAGACAATTTTTTATGATGGTAAAAATATATTTCCACTGCTGAGAAGATACTGACTGTACTTTCATTAGGGTCATACAATTCATATCTCATTCTTAGTATACAATTGTACCCATCATTATAATGACTTGAGTATTAATAATCAGATAATCGAAGACTATAAATATAATAACAGTTTTTCTTTCTGATCGGTTTCTTGTGTAAATTAAAAAAAAAGATAGTTATATTCACGCTTAACGAAATTATAATTATTTCATAATATCAATAATAATTATACACTTCATAAACGTTTTAATAAATTATTTTAAAATGTTTGCTCTGAATTAAAAATCTAAATTCTGCCTATGTAGATTGAATCTCTCGTTTTTTTTTAGAAGAAATCATGCATACCAACTCTTTAACATTTGCTAGTGATGCCTTCTTTAAACCACTCTATACATTTAGCAGCACTGAGCAGTAATTACTCGACTGTTACTCAATCAACTTTCTCAATTAGATAACTATAAGTTAATGGTTTTCTTCAAAGAGTAATCAATCTAATAAAACCGATCTATTAGAAAAAATGAGGTCGTAATTTGAAACCAGTATTACACCGGTAATAATCAGTAGCAATTTTTATAACTCGTTTACAAAGGGTTCGGTTTATAATGAAATGGGAAGTGAAAAGGTTAATGATTTTACTAAAAAAATATTTTGTTAAATTACATAAGATTTGGTGTACATTTAAATGAGGGAAAACTGCAACAGACATTGCCATCAGATCCAAATAACCATGTTTCTCTATCGCAGTCCACTGCTGGTCTCTCATCCTTCTACTATTGTCCAATGGTACGCCACCTGGTTCGATTCTGGGTTTCTCGCATCCAGATTGTGTACGAAATATCTCTATAAAAAAAAGGAATTTTTTGCCGGTTCTTCACCATAGTAATGACTTTTGGAACCGCGCCACTAAAATCAGTAATTTACGTTTCGAAAGTGCCTGGGAAGGAATTTTATAAATATTTTTTTTTATTTTCGTAACTGTAAAATGTTCTGAGAAGAACACTTTAAATAAGATGAAACATTTTTTTTTCAGTTGTATATAAAACAGTCTCGTCATCCTGTTAGGCTTTTTTAGGTACCTACAATACCTTTTTTCGTTTCCATAACATTCTGATTGAATTAACTCCTAACTGACATTGGTTTTGCCAAATCAGAAGTGAAGTAAAATATTATGTTAGTTTAGTTTATCATCCAATATTTATGACACCATTAGTAAAAAACACGCGAGGTTGCGGAAATTCATAAGGATTTTCTTGGAAGAGAAGCCTTTGTAAAAAAGACTGCCATTTTGGAACTTTTCTACTAAATTCTCTGTCTAATTTTAAAACGTCAACGACAAAGTAAATCCAAGCCATATAATTAGTTGTGAACCCATAAGCCATATTCATGCCGAGCAATTTTCAAGATCAAGGAGTTTTACTTCAAGTTGTTACCAAGTTTCGTACCGGGTGAATGTAATTTTACCAGCAAGGCTTCTTTTATTTAAGTTACACGAGAATATGTTTCAATGCTTTTACGTCTGAGTTTGTAATTCTAATAACTCACTTTTAATACCTTTTTTGAAGTTTAACCGTCTATAATTTATACACCCGACTGTCAGCACTTGATAGAACTTGTTCAAGATACATTCTAGATTAATTCTAGTAGACTCAATTGTACTTATTCCACTACTTTCATTCACATCTGTCCTGACCTTTGATAATTCGAAAGGGCGAAACCGGTCAAATACAAGTAAGTTTAAGGCTAGAATATATTTTAATCATCAAGTTTTACATAGATTATTTAGGTTTAGAATTCGGTCCTGAGAATCTAACGCCATAAGAGAATGCGCGGAATGCGTTTTTATTGAAACTTAAAACTCATGATAAATGTATTCCCTAGTCTTGTAAATTTCTAGAAGCAAATTATCATTGAACTTTAAGTAGTTTTACTAATTTTGATAAGATTTTCTGAAACTTAAATAACAGAGCCGTCAGAACCAGATGTAAGTCTATTATTCTACCAATTGGCACGAATACTGCTTTAAATGACACATTAAATAGTTTATTTAATATGTCAAGAAGTTAATTACTTAATTTTAGCTTTAGTGTAGTCACTTCCACTATTTCACTATAAATTACAAACATTTTATATATTTTTTTAGTTATATATATTTTTTATTTTTTTAGTTTATTATTCAAATTATTGATACAAGTGCAAAAAAGTATTTTGTGGATTTAATACAGACTTTATATTAGACTTCTTGTTTTGAAGAAACATTTGTGCCATATTTAGTTTTTATAAAGATGATACTTGACATTTCATGAACTATAAAACATTTATTTTGTATTATTTAACATGTAAAAGTCAGTCAATTCAAGAATTATGTAAATTGATTTATCTCTTTTTGTTATTAAATAGTCATTGGTATCATTTTAATTTAAAAGTTTGGGTCCGATTTCAATGTAGGTACTAAATCGATGACCGCTAACAAAATTTGCAATAAATTTATTGTTTTATTACATCGTTTGTATTGGCCACATGAGCATAATTTAGCTATTAAAATTAAAATATTGCCACTCTATGTAAGCTAATTACATATAATATATAGTTATTTGAATATAAGTTACAGTTACATTCTGGTATGGGATTCGTATATTATTTTTTTCACTGTATTTATGGTCATTACCAGGCTAATTAAATGGTACATGATAATGTGTTGCAGATGCAGAAGTAAAATTTTGCAATATGTTTGATTCGATGATGAAGATGATGACGTTGATGGCTTTAATTATGATTGATTAGCATTCCATTTTGGACATATAGTGACTACCAATTAAAATTAACCTTTTTATTCATAATATTGATTACGCTGCCACAATTATTATTACATATTTACTTCAATGTACTATCGATAGCTACGGTTTAAAAGTATATATTCCTCTTTTTTCATTTGGTACAAATTTCTGTTGGTTAAGAAGATTTGTAACGTTGTTGAGTTAGATATTGCAGCTAAGATAACATCACGAATCTACTCACGTACATTGTCACACGCTTTGTACTCAGTAGCTAATTACTCGAGATGTGCAATTCTTAAACCAATTTCTTCCTTAAATTTTGTTAAATACTGAATGAGTGACTTTAATTTATATAGTTTTAATTAGGTTATATTAAATTTCCTATCTTCGCCCTAATGATCAGTAACCTTTAAAACACACACACGACTTGGAGCAGCAACATTTAAATTCATGGCTTGCATTTCGATAAGAATGACCTGGTTGGGTGGAATATGTCCACCAAACCCAAAAAAAACACACTTTTTTACATAGACTGCTGTTTAAAAACGTGACTTAAACCTACCGCACTATGCTCGCCATACGAGTTGTTAAATATAGGGTGTGTGTCAAGCAAGTTATGCAGGATAACAGAACTACATTCAAGATATGCATTACGGACTGCCTCGTTGATCTAGTGGTTAGTGTAAGCGACTGCAGATCAAGAGGTCTCGGGTTTGATACCCGGGTTAGACTGCTGTTGGGTTTTTCTAAAAAGAAATTCTTAATAGCAGCCCGCTGTATGGAATATGGTGGTGTTTGCCGCACGTGCCTCGGAGAGCACGTTAAGCCGTCGGTCCCGGTTGTACATGAACATCTATGGCAGTCGTTATTGGGAAGTCAGTGCCCTCAAATATGCTGACAACCAGTTCAATCTTTGAATTCACTTCACCTTAGAGGTTACGGAGGTCCGATGCCAGTAGCTTCGTGTAAAAACTGATATTAAAGTAAAACCGATTTAACTAGTAACCGACCCCAAATCTTGGGAATAATAAATAACACAGGTTGAATACACAATAAATTACTATCGTTACAATTTTGACCTTATAGCTGCTGGCTATAAAATATAAAATAATACGTAAATGAATTCATAATCTGGGTTTATGATATTGAAGATAGTGCGTCCCTTACATTAGTAACTAATCTGAGATACATCATCACACACATAAGACATGAAGAAAAACCAAACAAATAATTTGTTGGTCACAGAAGTGTTATCCCATGTGGGGATAGAACCCACAACACTTAGCACAGTAGAAAGCCTACCGTGTAGTTCAAGATACAATATAGTTTATCTGTCCAAAATATTCATACACAGAGCATGCAGTATGTTAGAATAATTGGTGGAACAATCATGTTCTGCCTTTTCGGCATACAAATATTGCTGGCATAGCATATTCATTTAGTAAAATTATTCAACAATTAGGGTAATTCATATAAAAGTGAAATTAAGCGATGTAACATTTAATTATTTATTCTACAACCTTCTGAAATACTCTAAACAAATGCTTTGAACCCAGTACTGGTAAATTCGTAACTAAGTCACAGGAAACGAAGCTCTAGGGAAACAAAAACTTTTTGGTTTAGAATTTGGCTCCTGAGGGCCACGTAACTGTTCTTTAAATCGCTTGCTAAAATAGGATTCGACTTGTTGTTTTGAGTTATTCATGTTTAAGTACGGCTGAGGTTCTCCCAACATCCTTTTTGTGATCAATGAAAAATTCTCAGAACACAGAGCCAAAAGAAATTCTAGAAAACAATTTTCCCAGCGCTGTGGAAACAATTTGGTCTTTGTGAAATATTTTTGGCGAATGAAGTTAAACATCGAAGAGTTTTGGGTTTCTGTTGAATCTCAAGTTACTTTGGGTCATTTGGAATACCTTTGAAGTAACGTAACATGTATCGGCCTCTTATCAGGTTTGTTCGTGTAATATTTTGTATGTTAGTCACTTAGCAATATAATGATTCACAGAACTTCAAAATATTAAAAATTTACACTCACTGTCATTATCTTCTTGCCTATATCTCGATTTTATTTGAGGGGTAAATGAAATAATTAGATAATGAGTGTTTCATTTGTAATGGACTAATGGTCTTTGATTTTAAAGTATACATTGACAAATAAACTTTATTTTACTCTATAATAATCTAATATAATATAATAATTAGCTTTTGCCCGGAGCTCCGTCTGCGTGTTTATCGAATATTACGATAAAAAGTATTCTATATGTTATTCAAATGTAAGAGATATATCACTTTAAAGTTTAATATAAATCCATTCATATTTTTAATCTCATATATTATAAATTTTTGCGTGAAAGATTTACAAACATCAATAGAAGCTCACAAACTATTGCATTTATAATATTAAGTTGGGAGGAAATTAGATTTAAGTGTTTTTTTTTTACAATATGTCAAAACTCTGTGAAGTTTTGAACTATTAAGATGCTATCTTCATGACATTCTAATCTCTGACAGAATGATCAATGAACTGAAAACAGGGTCCTTTGAGTACTATTTTGAGTTAAATAAAAGATATTTGATATGTTTCTTTTGAACTCAAAAGTAGTTCACGGACCTATTTAATTTAATTTATGACATAATTAAATGTTTACTACAATTACATGATTTACCAATATCAACCGTTGTTAAGCCCCTTATGAAACTGAGTAGATATTAAGTTATGAAGGGTTTAGTTAGGCACCGTAGTTGTGAGTCCGGATGGCGTAAGAAAGCGGTTCTCGGATCTCTCCCGTCTCAGACGCAGAGTAGCACACAGTGTGGTTTTAGTCGGTTCGATTCCGACACACCACCCCACCGCAAACCCCGGTGGGGTTAAGACCCGAGGGGGTATCCACACGTAAAAAGAAAAGGCACAGTAATTGTCCCCGTCATGGGCCTGCGTACGCCTGGCGGATAACCCCCGTGACCTCTTCACGGGGGTTATCCGGTCGATGGCGCTGTCCGGCGCACAGAGGCGCGCCTATCAGCGCTCCTTGCCGCCCTGAGTGTGGCCGCGGATGGGCGGGATGGGTTATCCCCCCCATCCGCTTCACAGGCCAGACGCGAGGGGACGACGGTACGCGTGTGCCGTACGTCGCCTAAATTGAGAGTATAACACCGGGAGACGGTGCCCGCTTCGGTGCGGGCAGGCGCTAGGAGGGGTCCGGATGGCGTAAGAGAGCGGTTAATATCAACCGTTGTTAAGCCCCTTATGAAACTGAGTAGATATTAAGTTATGAAGGGTTTAGTTAGGCACCGTAGTTGTGGGTCCGGATGGCGTAAGAGAGCGGTTCCCGGATCTCTCCCGTCTCAGGCGCAAAGTGGCACACCGTGTGGTTTTAGTCGGTTCGATTCCAACACACCGCCCCGCCCCAAACCCCGGTAGGGTGAAGGCCCGAAGGCCATCCATGCGTATAAATAAAAAAAAGGCGCTGTAATTGTACAAATTTCCAAAACCAACCAAAACAAAACTTTACATAATTGTAGTTACGTCTCATTTAGTACCATGACTTATACAAACCAATAAACAGTTGTTAATGATGAAAACATACTCAGATTACGTAAAATTGTGCCCATCACAACATTAACAAACAAAGTAAATCTTGATCTTTAGCCTACTTAAGTTAAAGTGAATTATTACTATGAAAGCTTCTTATTCAAGATGTTTTGCAGCCTTCAGTACTGTTTTGTCGAATGATTAATGAGGTCTGTCGATTGAACAACGTTTCAACTTATACGTTAACAGTTGTGACAGCTGTTTTGATAAAGTTAAATGGAATTTAAAAGTCAACCCACCTCACACGAATTGCACAATTTTCTGTAACTTTAAAATGACTTTCTAAATAACAGAATAATGTATTGCGTATGCATGTGATTATATTTTTCAGCTTATCTTTTACATATAGTTACATTATATATGTACAGCGTATAGTATTCAGTTCATTATTAAATTTTTTTTCTAATATAATTTAATTATCATTAAAAAACTAAAAATTGAATAATGGTCCGGGAACCACACACGTGCAAGTTCAACACACACGTCATTCATTGCACTCCAAGTTTTTCAGAGTTAACATTCTCCAAGAAACTGATAGCTTCTGAGACAACTTGATACCCGCAGTGCTGTGGCATGGTGACAGAATATCCGACAGTATAACCAACATTTAAAATAAAATAAAAATACACTTAGGAGTGTTAAGCACGTTCCTGGCCTTTAAAGAAGTTCGCTCAGAACATCTAATACCTTCGCTACAGACATTAACAAAGCTGTTCAATGCATAGTAAAACTATATAATGTATTTTCATATAGTATATTTAGCATAAAGCGAAACAGTAGGAAGTAGCCATACGCAAGCATTCACCCCTGTCAAAGTATAAGCCAAAATGAGACTAGGCATTACACTGTAATAGCACAGAATGAATTTATGTGTGTGTGAAATTATAAATGTCTTATTTTAATTGTTATGTGTGACTTAGTAGTGATAGGCGATTGTTTTTGTAAGTGAGACTCAAATGCGTATGTGTAAAGGTTTTCCCCGCAAAAAAGAGTCTGTTTTATATCGGAAAAAGACGTAATGGCTTCTCTTTTGATATCCGCGCGCCTATTCTATGATGGTATATATAAGAACGCATTTGTATTAATTATTCCTCGAATTGTTCAAAGAGGCTTATTATTACAACCGTTGGGTTATAAACTATGCCATATCCTGAGATTACGCACGCACCAAATACAAAGGCAATTAAACCCCTTGTCAGTTTAAGACGATCTCATTTCAGTGGTTTCAGAGCAAGCCGCTCATAGTGTTCAAACGGAATGTAAGTGACTACAACTAACTTGGCTAAGGCACTACTATGGATTAAACGCTTTTATTCAGTTGAAAGCACAAAGTTAGTTATGCATCGTCAATTAATTTGGCATGGCGTGGGAGAGTCAATCAGCAAAGCTTCACAAAATACCAGTGTTAAGTCCTTCATCTACCACTTTTTCATTGTTAAGTGAGCTTCCCTCTGTCTCTTAGTTTCAGGAGAGCTCAAAAGGCAGCATTGAGTCGAGATTAAAATGAGCAATTTTATACAAAAATATTAATTTTCGGCAAAAAATTTTGATTTAGCCTTATATTTTTAACATGTTGCAAGTTTGACGTGGGTGGTGGATGTTAATTGGATAAAGAGGTATTCACAAAATATCTGCCTACAATACTTTATTTTGTAAATAATAATTTTCTTAAGAATATCTTGTTTACGTAAATGAAATTAACACGAACCTGAATAGGTTTTCATTTATAAAAATTCTCTCTGAAATACGAATGTTATGAATTATTGTCTGTTGTTATATTTTAACATATTTATTTTACTCAGACCTACTACACAAAGAGTAACAAAAACAACCTACACTAAGAGTAATAATGTGTAAATCAAACAAAGTGTTGTGCTATTTTTGCCACATATGGGAGATATACATAGGAGAGCCATGCTTCGGAGTGAACGCCCACGACCTCCCAGAAAACTGGTGTGATATACAAAGGCCGGCAACGCACCTGTGACGCCTCTGATGTTGCAGGTGTCCATAGGCGGCCGTAATTGCTTACCATGAGGCGATACGTGTATACGTATCGCCTTATGGTAAGCAATTACGGCAAAAATAGGGTGTAAACGAGTATTTGCTTACGCACTATTCCGAAAAAAAAATAAGAAGTTTGAACCCACAACCCACCCACAGCAGACTGTCAAACTGCTACAAAACTTTTCAAAGCTTAACACTATTGTAAGAAATTTCGTAAAGGATATTTCTTTTTCAATTGATTTATCAAACACTAGATCTACCTTCCCTGTAAAATATCTCATATTTTTTACTAGAACTAAGATTAGGATGAAGATTATTTGAGATGTCATAATTTTTCTATTTAACATAATAACTTGGGAATGTGTACAAGGAAAATAAGGTAGGAGCAGCGGACAGATGACTATCATTTCACTCTACTTATTCGAACTTAATATGATTCATATAGAATCACCGGAAATATGAAGATTTTATTATGTAAAGATCTGCATATACTTTCATACGTATGTATGCCTACTAAAATTAACTATGAATAACATTATTAAGATATATGTTACATTTAATATCAACAACACGAAATAAGTTACTTAATTAGAAAAAATACAACAAAGTTAGGACGAGGTTTACGGCTGAAGACATTTAACCAAGTTTGTATTGCTCGTATGAAATTATTCACCCGATATCACAACACGAACAGGGACATTTTGACGAGGAATGTTGGATCATCCAATGTTTGTATTCGACTGGCCGATGTGGCACTGCAGACCAAAATCTCTTTAATGAAACTAATCTCTCCTTCACATCATACGTGTAACTTCTGTATACCAAGATCAATATACTTTTACGGAACTTATCCCACACGTTACTGTAACTCCAAGATACCAGGTTCAACACTTGTACTATTACGGAACTTATCCCACACTGTAACTCCAAGATACCAGGTTCAATACTAGTGACCCACGAACCCTAACTATGACCCTAAGCTATGACACTCGAGAGGTCTCAGGAAAAATTAAACTATTTTGGGCCTCGCAAATTAATTAATCAAAAGAAAATTGAAGTACATTAAATATGCGAAAAAAGACGTGCCAAAGTAACAAACAACAATACTCGCTTTTAAAATATTTACGATTGGAATGTATTTACCGGCCACTTAAAGGAACAAATTTGGACATATTAGCGGTTTATTTAAATAAATCGTTATTTAAAGCTATACCATTGTTCATGTCATAAGCGCTTTTCAAAAGTCACTTTATTTATTCTGTACAAATTCATTAATTTTAATAGGAATTCGTATTGTTCATTGTGTTTGCCACCAAGTCAAATATAATTTGATGTGAGACTGAGTGATTGATTTATGGTACTGTAACCATTTTAGTTTGTTGTTTGATTTTTATTAACGGTACTAGTTTATACGCTAACCTTACGTGACTTTAGGAAATGGGCATTTAAAAAATATAGTTTACCAGATTTTGCCAGCGGTTCCGCCTGCGTGTATGTCGATTGTCGCGACAAACATAGCCTATATTATTTTCCAAAGTCCAATCTATCTTTATAACGAAATTCATCCAAATCTATTTAGCGTTTTATCTGTGACAGCTTTACAGACAGAATTACTTTGGAATTTATAATATTAGAAAGGATAAGGAATACAACTATAGAAAGAGCTTCAAACGCAAACAAATGATAAAGTCGTAAACAATTCCATACAGTTGCTCATCAGACCGTCATAATTGAGCCACCCTTGAGTCGGCTTAATTACTTTAATTGGCGCTATCCAGTAGCCACCAAAGAGCTCCATTACTCACCTCCTGGCACCAATATCAAACCAACTTTAGTATACCTAATTTTCGTATTGTCATCGGAATTATTGATTGATTGTAAAAGTAAGACAAAATTGACTGCTAATATTTGAAGTAAAGAAATGAAGATATGGGAACATTTAATTTGTGTTTTTATTATTCTCTTAGTATCTATTAAAAGATAATGGGATGATAAGGGGATTATATGATTGGGGGGATTGGGGAAGTGGATAGTGGGGGGGGGTTGGGTGATGGCGGGAGGGGTTGGGTTATGGGCCTCCGGTACCCTCAATTACTCGGTGAACCACAGCGCAAGCGATGTTTCACACCGGTTTTCCGTGAGACCGTGATATTACTCAGGTTGAGTGGGCCCATTCATGTCAAAGCGTGGCTCTCCCACGGTAAATTAAGTTATTTGTTTTTTTCTTGTATTGTATAGAGAGTGTAGTAGAGTAAAAATTTAGTCTAGTTGAAACAATAAGAGTTGCCTAAGGCAGTATCGAAGTGAAAAAAAATACGCAGTTGTGTTTCTAGTAGTTCCTGATTCTGATTGCCAAAATACGGGACTGGGCTCGATTCTCACGCATAATTTCGTGTGAGATATACAGGATCATTTGTTCTATATCTGGGTGTAATTCATCAATACACACTTGACCCGGCGAACTTCACTCTATCTATCAGTGAAAGAATGAGAATATTATGTTTTTAATGTAATTTTTTAATTGATAAATATCCTATACCGGACGAAGACAAATCCAAAAATACAATAAAATACAATCACAATAATTTGTCCTAACCGTGACATGCTCCATTTCGGGATCAACCCCAAGGAGTGGTCATCCCACTCCTTGAGGTCGATCCCTCGCTAACAACCATAATGGGTGGAGGAACTTTTCGAAGGAGGGCTGAGGAAGTCGCCACAGAAGCTGCTTCCAGAGTCTAGCCAACAAGCGTGAGAGGAGACTCTTGTGAACATAACTACCATTCTTGTATTGGGCTCTACAGCTTTACCAATAATTGCCAAAGAGGCGTTGGTCAAATCATCTGAAAAGATGGAAATGCCATATAATATTATACATATACTTGCAAACATATACAGAACCTCTGTAAAAATACCAAGGTTTGTATATTCAAATATATGTGTGTTTGCTGAAATGCCGCAGAGCAGTACAAAGTCACGCAGTAGTTACCCTTTTGGTATTCTGCTGTGCCACTGCAATACACATTGCTAAACTTAGACACAGCTTTTATTGTATGGCAATGTCGAGTTGTGTCTAGCTTTCGTATTTCTTATTTATGAAATACTGAAAAGGTACAGACATGTCTCATCTTACCTCAGATGTGTTACATTAATAAGCTATCATTAACAATGTTATAATCCGTTAATATTCTATGTAATTTTAAGCCGCTTGTTCCATTATAGACTACATTTATACTAATGAAGACCATAATCACTTTATTATTTGAACCAAATAAACTTTTTCATCATCATCATCAGCCTATCATTTCATATACTTATGAGCAGTATTTTTCATTGCCTACCACCTACCATCTATCAATACTTTCTAGTAATATGCTCTATCGTTTACACAAGATAGAGAAATGGGCAGTAAATAGATATAAGGTTACTGAAACTGGCCGAAGACTGAATTTAAGGAATCGACTGATTAAAGCTATTAAATCCATACTTAATATATATATGTTTTTTCTTCTTGTTATTTTTATGGAATAGGTGGCAGACCTATCGAGGAGAAGTATCGCCTGATGGTAAGCGATTACCGCCGCATATAGATACCCGTAACACCAGAGACGTCACAAGTGCATTGCCGGCCTTGGGTGATGGGAAGGGAAATGAGGGGAAGGGTTGGATTATGGGCCTTCGGTATCCTCACTCACTTGGTGAAACACAGCGCAGGCGCTGTTTCACACCGGTTTTCTGTGAGGCCGTGGTATCACTCCGGTCGAGCCGGCCCATGCATGCCGAAGCGTGGCATTCTCACGGTTTACTCCCACTTAGCGTGATAACCAACATATATGCGGGTATCCGCAATTAAAACCGCAAGTGTATGTTACATTATCGCTAACGACTACACGGTTGGCCTAGTGGTTTCAGTGGTCGCCATACCGCTTCCTAATGCGCCAAGTGTTGTGGGTTCAAATCCTACATGGGACAATACTTTGTGTGATCCATAAATTGTTGTTCTAAGTCTGGGTGTACTTTGTGTCCGTTTCATGTATGTTTGTAAAGAACTCCGTGACACAGGAATGTATATTCCTAATGCGTGAGTTGTCTTTTTAAAAAAGAAAAAAGAAAAAAAGAAAAAGAAATAACAAGAAGTAAACTAGTGTATCTATTGGTTATGGTAAATTCAATAAGGTATCATAGTCGCCCGAAGCGTTTGTAGCCGTGTTGTTGTAGTAGTTGTGTTGACTAGTCAAAACGACGATTTGTTATTATTTAATAAGTACGTTATAAAAGCATGCATTGATATACGATAGGAAATATATGTATAGGGTGATTAATTTGATAAAATTTACAATCAGCAACTAACAACCTCGATTAACGAGCGACCAAAACATTAGGTTAACTTACGCAACAATAAAGAATAGTACAGAAGCAAGATGGCGTATAGTAAATTGTGCGCTGCAAACCAGATTGCACTTTAGCATATAGTAACGAGAGTCCTTATTAGTTAAGCATCATCGATGCTGTCAAGAGAATTAATAATAATAGTGGAGACTTACAGTGTTCTAGCTGAAATCAATAGTAAGCATATGCTTAATATTGCATTGATGCATGTATCGATCGCAACGAATTTCCTTATCTTTTACAGGCACAATCTTAAAAATTATAAAAGTGTGTGTGTATATACTTTTTTGACGTAACAGGATAAAAATTTGAAAAACTAAAATGTTGACTATAGCTAAATTCAGGGGTTTTTCGTGAAAGTGTGCGCGCGCATTGTAAAAATTTACTCCCATCATTTTTCCGTTAGGGAAAAATAAACTTCAAAAACTGAACTGATATGGTTCGCTAAAGCTTTGTTTTTGTTATTCTTTATATTTTATTATTTTTAAATATATTTTAAAACTTCACGCTATTCCGTTCCCAAAGTTTGTTGTGCCTTGTAAATATGTATCAGAAATTTCTCTTCGCGGATTAATATAAGCATAGCGGATTAAAATAAATAAATAAAAAAATAAATAAATAAATAAATAGAGCAGCGTACAAGTGCCGTGCATATCATAAGTGTGTAGGTACACGCTGTAAGCACTGTTCATTTGTGAATCAATTTAAAAGAAGGAGGAGGTTATCAATTCGACTTTTTTTTTGTTTATTACCTCATAACTTTGGACTGGGTAAATCGATTTTAATTATTTTTTTTTTATCTGAAAGCTGGTGCTTTCCGTTCTTGAAGTCGATTTTTTGTGAAATTTGTGATTATTTAGAACATATATTACATCAGTGTTTCTAGCTCTTTAGTGTTCAGCAACAGGGTAGCAACTGTTTCATAAGATATTGGTTGACATGGCATTAGCTTTTGTTAATTTAGATATTAAAATAATACACGATAAATTACACGAACATTTTTTTTAATAAAATATAAATATTCGTATCAATATGTCAAGATAAATTTTCTTCATACATTTTTTTACCTTTTAACACCAGTAACCACTCATGTGAATCATTTTACACCTGATCGTTCAAACACAATATGTTTTATTTTTTTCTTACTAACTAGTAGTAGTTGTTATATGGCTTCCGGGAAGACGAAGGGCGTGTGTGGATCTTCCGGGAAACTGATCTACCTACGGTTAAACACATAGGTCAGCAGGTCAGTCGGGAGGAATTCCAGGAGCTTATTAGCGACATAGGTCAGCATGTTAGTCGGGAGGAATTCCAGGAGCATATTAGGATCTTCTAGCAGTCCTCTCTGCCGTATTCCATGAAGATAGAAGAATAACTATCATAAACTTTATCGCCTATTTTTATTTATGTTAAAATGTACGTCTACTATATCTAACCTTGTTCTTCAACTTATAAGTTGTGTAATAGGCATATCTAGTGTTAACCGTACAAGGAAAAACTTATTTAATGATTTCACAATGACGCTAAGATTGACAGCAAAAAAATGACCAACAGAGGTCAAGTATTGTGATCGCGGATGTAAAGCCTTCAGCTAGGCCAGTGATCAATTTTAAAAATGCTTGCTTTTGTCATGTAATAATTGAAATAATGATAGGTCATTACACTAGTATGTAAGCTTATACATGCAGATATGTAAGTTTTATTATCACGGAACTATCGAAACCTAGTGTTCATCCACAGTTACATTACTATAGATCTCCATTCCCAGACAGTACACAAATATTATCAAACAAAAAATATTCTATCAGTACACCAAATTTATATTGATTGATTAAATCATCGTTGATGTACAAATAGTATTAAACTCTATAATTAACTGTTATAATCTATGGTTTTGTTTATAGTGGTGATATCAGGAGTGTAGAAAACTGATGTTGGCACTCCTGGAGCGACTGCGCCCTTCTCATACACAATGTCTACCGTGTGAACACGTTCACAAGAGTCATACAAATAATTAAGTTTTATTACTTAATTTACGTCTACAAATACCAATATTATATTAACAATAATAAGACTCGATATTTTATAATCAGAACTAAATAATATTCCATTATTATTAAATATATCTCACGCACAATAGGTTAAGGAAAGTAATGATGTATTCTTAGCCAATTTGAGTCATAGCATTCAGCCTCAACGGAGACTTACTATGACTAAAAAATTATAGTGCACAGGTCTATGCTCAATACGGGTGCACTCTTTGTTCCCTCACTCTTACAGCCTGATGGGAGGGGCTTAACGTGTTCTCCGGGGCACAGGGGATTAGGATTAAAGAAAGTGTAGGGTATATGTAACCAAATTACGATAGCCGCAACCGGAGGATCCAAAATGTAGTAATTGAAGTAGATTTAATTAATTACTAATTTCACAAAATAGTAAGTACAGCTAATTGGAGGTGATTCTGCTTTAAAATGTGAAATAAGAATCTCCTTATAAACAAATTTTACTAAATTAAAACTACACCTTATAAGAAGTGATTCTGCTTCGAAGTGTAAACCAAGAATCCATTAAAGTAAATTTAATTATATACTAATTTTACAAAACGAAACTTACAGCTAATTAGATTAGTGATTGTACCTCGAAAAACGAAGCAAGAATAAACTTAAAATATGATTGTATTTGATATCCGGTGGAGGTCTTTATCGCTGCATATTCCATTGCATATTCCACTGACATTCGTCGTACTAAGTGACCTCAAGTACCGTGAGTAATGTTTAGGGATGCGTAACAACCAGACATACAATGATATTAAAAATAAGTAGACCAAAACCTCCTTTCTACTGAGAAGCCTATGTTCATCAGTGGACTACTAAAGGATGCTGATGGTAAGGATAGTTAGAGTTTAGACGCTTAAATGCTAACTAGCTATTTTAAGCCTTAGTTGTGTGTAAAAACATCTTGAATACCGACATTTTGAATACAAACCGTTACACCTTGGCTGTAACGGTTTGTATACAAAAAGTTTTTGACGAATGACTCATTGCCAAACCGCGAACTTGAAAGTGACTAACGGATCTACGCAATTAACTGCCAATTTAGAAGTTAGTTGTTATTCAAGAATTCAAGAATCTATATGTAAAAAATAGTACCCAAACTTAGTTATACAACAGGACTGACAAGTGACTTGCTTGAACACCTTTCAAATCCATTAATAATGATGAAGAAATAACACGTCTTCTCAATTACCTAATAAAAATCACAATGTACCTACTGTGATATTCATAAATTGAAAAGCGCTTAAGCCTCACATATTTTTATTGTATTATATTCTGTAATAGAATACTGTTGTTAGCGGGTGATATAGTTTCTTATAAAGTTATATGTATTTTTGTACTCATACTGTACTAAGTTACTTGCGTAATTTTGTGCTCCAATATTAATAGTTGATACTTTTTCACACATCGTTAATAACAACACAAAAATATTTCTAAATTGAATTCACTTCATCTAATGAACATGATTTTATTAATTATTATTACGTGCTCAATATAGTACTGTAAGAAAATTAGGTAATGGTCTTACAGTTACCGAGTAAGTGAGGGCAATGGAACCTAAGCCTCTCAATCTGCGTAATTTTGGGGGGGGGGGCGATCCACACTCGCTCGGTAATATGATTGTGGCTATGTTGCGGAGTGAGAGCGCGTGGAACTCCGCCGTTTCTTTCTGCGAGCAAGTCATGCTTGCCAAGGAGGCGGCGGAACGGGACCGGGAGAGGCTTAGAACTCTCCCGGTCAAAAAAAATATATACCTATACCTAGAAAAAAAATATATACCGATACCTAGGTGCTTGTATCTGGGGGGGGACCCAGATACAAGCACCTATTAAGGTCAAAATCGCCTTGCTAATGATAAGCGTGTAACGACTTCCACATACAGCGCAACAGGCACGTACTACAGCGCCATTTACCGAAGATACATCAAACTACGAAGTAATGAACGATCGAAGAAACTACCAATCCTGAATCGCGCAATAGAAATTCTCGCGCCAATTAGCATATATACAACATCTCGACATCCATCGTTGGGCAGTGGACCTCGCCTAGTCGGAGGATCCTCCCTTTGTCTTGGAGGGACATGTAACCCGTTCCTCCACAAGCCCATGTCCAGCAGTAGACCATTGTTCTCTCCTAGCCAATTTCGACCACGGCGACCAGTCTCAACGGAGACCAACTACGCAGGAGATATTATAGTGCACAAGTATGAGCGCAAACTCAGGTGCACTCTCTTATCCCTCACTCTCATAAACTATTGGTGGACTATTAAAGGCTACTTACCTTATGTTACTTATAACAACTGAAGGAAACCAATCGAGGCAAATACAAAGTAAATACCTTTTAAATAATATAATATACAAATATGTTGAAAACTTTACTAAATCAACGATCTTATCACACGCGGCGATTGCCTTCAATCAACTTTTGTTGGTTTTGATAATTTAATATCACTTGAGTGCTTTTAGTCACGTGACATTTATCGACATAATTATGCCTAATTCACAGCTTACTTATTTCTTTCAACTATAAGGGTCAGTTTCACCAGTTCCTGATAAATAATTAAATGAATAAATGAAAATCTGTAAAGTTGCAGATAATTATCTGCTATTCAACACTCTATAAGAGGTAAAGGTTGCAGATACATGTATATTTATTCAACAAATATAGGTCTATCCAAGATTTATGAAACCTTAAACCCATAGTTTATCCTGCAGATAAGTTCAGAATAGTCAATCAGGGACTTTATCAGCAAATGGTGAAACCGAGCCTTAGTCTCTATACAAATAAATAAAATTGAAGTGTGTGTTTCTTTGAACTGCGTGTGTGTGTATGAGCTTTTCATCAAATGCTTATGTAAGTATAAGTATTATATGTACTTACATCAAAAACGTATTATAATTTTTAAAATTTTTGTATGTCGTCCCGACTAATCTCTTGCTAATCGATATTGATGAGATTTGGACTGATAAAATACAATTTCAATACCAATTCAAATCTATATATATTACTCAGCAACGCCGTACAAAAATTATGCTACAAAGGAGAAAAATCAAAGGTCACAACTCACTCCCCTCCAGTTGATTAGAAGAGGTGTTGCAATTGTATGGAAACAATGCCGTAGAAAATTAATTGACCTTGACCGAGAAAATCACCCAAAGAAAAACCGACTTTTTGGTGCACTATAGTTGTGTGGCACTACGTGTTTTTTCCTATTTTTAATGAATCTAATGGTGGTAAGAATGCCATACAAAAATAAATGACCAAATATGACCCTTTGACTGTGATTTTAAATTCTCACCTATACTCAGTTTGACAGCTTAGAAGTGACGCTATAGTCCTGAATGTTATTATTTTATGCATCTGTATCTTTTAAAGCAGGTCTCCTGGTGGTTCAAATGACCCAGCAATTTTTAACACGGTCCTGTAGTCTATGAAGTTCAATTACAGTATTCAGTGTAGTGTAGTAATTATAGTACTACATTGTAGTGGAAGCTATTTAATCGATAAAAGACCTTATAAAGTTTTATGATTGTCGTTTATTCCCTCGATAGGCATTAGATAAATACCGGGTACATGACAGTATGTTTTATCAATTTTTCATTAGAAGTTCCAGTATAAAAATATTTGAAGTACTCTATATAAACAGTTGAAGTGTGCTGTTTGTGGAAGACATACATGTTAAAGTCAATAAAAAGAATAAGCTCACTATTGATACCGTCAAATACTGAGATTATATCGAGGTGTGAGCAAAATTAATACTGAAAGTTAAGAGGATGATTGAAAAGTGTCATTAAGCAACTCATCCAGATAATCAGCAGGTAAAGGTTCATGCGTCATAATCATAAAGAACTCTTCCAATTGGTGCCTCCTCTCCCTTCCTGTACCGAACAACATGTGCCGGCGTTGGAAGTCACCGCTTTAAAGTGGATGACATAATTTCTCGTACTCACTTTGGTCACTTTGGTTCTTCCTTCCTGTGCCGAGCATTCAAAACCTGGAACTCACTACCAGCGGGGCACTCATTAAGCGTGGCAGAAAAAAGCATCTCATCAGGCCACCATAGTGTGGGTCACCATGCTGCATTGTCCTTATTCGCATTAAGGGTGGTGAACCACACTCTTGGATTCTGCTCATGTTTTCCGTTGAGCAGGGCAGAGTCATTTTGGCAGCAAAAACATAAAAAAAAACTTTTAGTAATCCATTTAGATTTTGGCCACTATACCCCACTGATGAGACTGGTTAGTAAAGCCTATCAATCTCATTTCAAGATTTCATCTCTTTGGATAACTGTCGTCCTACATTGAACTCTCCAATAATTGGCTTTTACAATACTTTCGGTGATGTGAAATTCAGCATTTTTAAAACGTGTCATATTGTGATAAATCAAGTGTTATATATACACATAAATTTGTTTGAAGCTGTTTGATAAAGGAAATCAACTGATATTAACAAAATAAAATAGATTTGTACTAGATTTGAAAGAAGTCTGCGGAGCTTAAAACACTTTTATTAGCTTGTCCTGTAAGTTTATTTGCAGGAAGTTTTTAATCATATTTTTGTTTGTTATTAATCAAATTATATGCATTTGAAAGCTACAACTAATCAGTTTTTCTACAAGGGCGATTTCACCTCGCACACTAATTAGCCATACATCCTGCGCAATTTATTTGAATCGTTTTACTACATTTTTTTATTAGGTTGTCGCAATACGGTCGACAACAATTTCAAATCAAGCGTGGTATTACTACAAAAAATGCCTAAAGGGCTATTATAGACAATGATTGGTAGAAAATTACTGATAATGACCGTATCAGATTCGTCAAAATGACATTTGTCATCATGATATCTGAAATTAAATTGTAGTCGATCAATCTTTGTTGACATGCCTGTGATATCATAGAAGGGGTTAGGTATGTCCTTATTCAGTTTTAAACAATACCGAGTTAAGCTTAGATTGTACTGCACACTTAAGTCGCTTGCCTTGACGTTATGTAAAGAAATTTTAAAAATCTTACAACACCTAAAACACTGTTATATTCAAGCTAGCTTTTATTCATCAAATGATATCGAAGTCGGTTAATCTTTATCAATATGTCCGTTCTACTGTACAATCCAAGAATAGGCTAGGCAGGTATTTTTTTAATTTATTTATATATTTAAAGCGCTTGCCTTGGCGTTACGTAAAGAAACTTTAAAAATCTTTCAAAATTTAATACCTTTATGAATCTAGACTTTGGTTTATTCATAAGAAAGAATATGTTATTTATTTTATTAAATAATTTNACCATGCTGCATTGTCCTTATTCGCATTAAGGGTGGTGAACCACACTCTTGGATTCTGCTCATGTTTTCCGTTGAGCAGGGCAGAGTCATTTTGGCAGCAAAAACATAAAAAAAACTTTTAGTAATCCATTTAGATTTTGGCCACTATACCCCACTGATGAGACTGGTTAGTAAAGCCTATCAATCTCATTTCAAAATTTCATCTCTTTGGATAACTGTCGTCCTACATTGAACTCTCCATTGATTGGCTTTTACAATACTTTCGGTGATGTGAAATTCAGCATTTTTAAAACGTGTCATATTGTAAGTGATAAATCAAGTGTTATATATACACATAAATTTGTTTGAAGCTGCTTGATAAAGGAAATCAACTGATATTAACAAAATAAAATAGATTTGTACTAGATTTGAAAGAAGTCTGCGGAGCTTAAAACACTTTTATTAGCTTGTCCTGTAAGTTTATTTGCAGGAAGTTTTTAATCATAGTTTTGTTTGTTATTAATCAGATTATATGCATTTGAAAGCTACAACTAAACAGTTTTTCTACAAGGGCGATTTCACCTCGCACACTAATCAGCAATACATCCTGTGCAATTTATTTGAATCGTTTTACTACATTTTTTATTAGGTAGTCGCCATACGGTCGACAATAATTTCAAATCAAGCGTGGTATTACTACAAAAAAAGCCTAAAGGGCTATTATAGACAATGATTGGTAGAAAATTACTGATAATGACCGTATCAGATTCGTCAAAATGACATTTGTCATCATGATATCTGAAATTAAATTGTAGTCGATCAATCTTTGTTGACATGCCTGTGATATCATAAAAGGGGTTAGGTATGTCTTTATTCAGTTTTAAACAATACCGAGTTAAGCTTAGATTGTACTGTAAACTTAAGTCGCTTGCCTTGACGTTATGTAAAGAAATTTTAAAAATCTTACAAAACCTAAAACACTGTTATATTCAAGCTAGGTTTTTTCATCAAATGAAATCGAAGTCGATTAATCTAATCTCTATCAATATGTCCGTTCTACTGTACAATCTAAGAATAGGCTAGGCAGGTATTTAAAAAAAATTAAATTTATTTATTTAAAGCGCTTGCCTTGGCGTTACATAAAGAAACTTTAAAAATCTTTCATGATTTAATACCTTTATGAATCTAGACTTTGGTTTATTCATAAGAAAGAATATGTTATTTATTTTATTGAATAATTTAAATCGTAATCGTTACAAATTATTAAGTTCGAATAGTTTTTCATCTGCTGATTTTCTCGGACATGCTTTTTACTTTAACCTACTTAAAAGAAAACAAAACTTAAGATCTCCTTATATTGTGATACATTTTGTTTTATCAGTGGTCGAATATTGAAATCGGCTGTTTCCCAAGAGATTGCAATATGGGTCCAGAATTGTCACCACTGTTGTTATTTTGCAAGTCCGTATTACGTTTTCGAAGACAATCACTCTAAAACCATTTTCTTGTTTAAGTAGATTTTACCGAATCCATGGAGATTACAGCTTTAGTCTTTTCTAAAATTATTAGTTTAGGTAAGATAGTCCAAGAGTAATCGGTGACCAAAACTCTTTTGGTTTTTGGATTATAAACTTCAGGGTTTTGCCTGCGACTTTAATTATTTGATTACCATTAAGAATTTTATCGGATTCGGCTTTGCGGTTTAGCTGCGAAAGCGTAACAGACAGAGTTACTTTAGAGTTTACAATATTCTCAATATAGAAGGACCATATCCTAGTGCGATGAAACAATTATCCTCATTATGGTATTCGTTTTCTTGTTCGCTCTTACGTCATTTCACTTCCTTTGGTCCTCGGGTATTTCTAACAGTAACCGTTTTTGTTCTCAGCGTTTCTACATATATGTATATTTAAGACTGCTTCTGTGGCGCAGTGGTAGCGTATGCGGCCGCTGTTCATGAGATCTCGGGATCGAATCCTGGGTCGGACCAAATATTTGTATGATCTGCAAATATTTGTTTCGGAGTTTAGGTGTTTTCTATGCACATATTTACAAAAACAAGTAACTATGTATTCCTATTTGTTAAGATGTCTGAAAATATTTAGTTCTTGCGTCCACCTCTCCTATTGAGTACATTCAGATTGTTTACATATTATTTGTCATTATAAACCCATGCATGCAGATAGATACTTGTTTTTCTAATTTTTTTGAGACCTCAATGTTATACATTCTTCTCATTGTCTCGGTGCCACATTAGAAGCGTATGTGACCCTGGTAGGACCCTTATTTGATTTGGATTTAGTGTATGATGTTCTCCTAGCCGATTATGGCTATAGCGGCCAGTCTCAACGGAGACCAGCCAACTACGCAGGAGATATTATGGAGCACAAGTGTGTGCGTAAACACAGGTGTACTCTCTATTCCCTCACACTTGTAATCCGATCGGAAGGGTTACCGACACGGTCAGTTTTACGTGCTCTCCGAGGCACGGGGGTTAAGACCCCAACTTTCAAACTCCGAGCTGTTATTAAGTATTTATATAATCAGAAAAAGCTCAATAACACTTTCGGCTCGACCTAGAATTTGAACCCGAGACCTCTTAATTGGCAGTCGCATACTTCATCCGCTAGACTAACGAGGCAGTATTTACATCATGTATGTGTTAACAAAAAAAATGGCAAAGCTATTGTGTACATGTTTTTTTAGTATTTCTTTATTATCTATATAAACAAAATTACACGAATACAAAACTAAGCACCCCAAGAGTAGAGTCCCAAATATGTACCAACAATTTTTAGGGTTCCGGTTAACTGTCGTCCTTATTGTTTCGTCATGTCCGTCCATCTGCCCAAACTATATATTAAATATAACATTCAAAAATATCACAAACTTATAGGGGGTTTGGTCTGTTTTAACACTGGATTGTACGAGTACCGTGTAAAGTTGAAATCAATTGTGTATCGAAACAGGGATTGTGTAACTTTGTCTCAGTTATAAATTTTCCATTCGCTTCATGATAGATAGTTTTGTTTGATTCGTAAGTAACTTCATAATATACCTAGTAGTCCAATAGAACACGAAAAAATCAATAACGGGTTAAAATGTTTTTCCTTTTAATTCAGAATGAATCGGTCTCTATAAAATCCATTTTGAACTAAAGCTCAAACAACGTTAAAACTTGAAAACTAATTTGAAGTTTCAAGACAGCAACGAAACGGTTTTAGGTATACTTGTTGATATATTTTTTAAAGCAGAAAGTCAAAGTCTAAAAGGCCTCTTAAAGTACGTTGAGCCCAAAAGGTAAACAAATTTTCCACAGGCCTTTTTAAGTACGACCTTTTGTATTTTTTTAAAATAAAGTGTTCGTAGATTATGTAAATATACATACTTTTTGCGAAACTCTGGATAAATGAAGTGTGTAAAGAGGTGGGACAAAGGTTTCTTTTAAAGCGAACTTCATAATATATTTTAATAAAAGCCACATGCGATTTACCAGCTGCCCACAAGTTGCAAAAGTAAATTTAAATCTTGAGCCTAAAAGTAAATTATTATTTTTATAGGTAAGTATCTTACTTATACTTTTATAAGGCAGGATTTACAGCTAGAGAGTGGCGGCCATTTCGTTATACTAACTCTGAGTAGAAATGCCGAAACAAACTACAGAGGTGTTTTTTTTATTAAGTATGGATACATTGATTAAATAAAAACTATGAGAGTAGAGTATTCGATCTGAGTTGACCTTTTGAGGAAAGAACCATAGTATTGAGTCGGCATGTCCATACAAACTGTGTTTACTTTTTTTTACGTCTAGACCTCGTGCTTTTACCCCACTGGGGTTTGCGGCGGGGTGGTGTGCCACTCGCACCTGAGACAGGAGGGATGCGGGAACCACTTTCTTACGACTTCCGGAGACTGTGTGCTTGCCCTAACCTTCCTTCTTGTTGCCGAACTGGTATTAGTTAAGATTAACAATTCAAGTGCTCAATTCAAAAAGAAAAAAAATCCGGACCAAATGTTTGTATGATCTGCAAATATTTGTTTGGGAGTTTGGGTGTTTTTTATGTATAATATGTATGTATTTACAAAAAGAAAAAAAGTATTTATGTATATATAGCAGTTGTCCAGTACACATAATACAAGCTCTGCTTAGTTTGGGACTAGATGGCGTTGTGTGTTAGATGTCCGAAATATTTATTTATTTATTTTATTATTTTATTAGTATCCTTTTATCGGAACAATATGTATAACAAAAAACTGTACTCGTACTACAATAATGCAGTTTCGCTTTTACAACGTAATATAAATGTATGTTCCATCTGCGTTACAAACAATCTCGTCCTATAAAAAGTAGCATTCTACGAAATATAGGATTCCGATAATAAAAGTCCAGTATTTTGCTCTTTTATCAGTCGCAAATACAGAATGAATTATGAGGGCGATTGCATGTGTTCAGTTTTATGCCAAAGCAAATGCGAGTTTTTAGTAAACAAAAATATTTGAAATAAAATAATTCTTTCTCTGTTAGCATTACGTCCTATGAACATCAAAATCGTCCTAAAATAAGAAGAGGGGGTCGTTCGAATTAAACCAAATCCGAATGAACGAAAAAATAAAAACCTTCTGGAACCACGTACACTTTTTCTAATTAAGCCCTCTCAAGCACTTTCCTCATGGCACGCACGCATCGATATTACTTAATCGAGTTGATTAACCGATCCTCTTTGATAGAAATTTACGTTTATATCACATCAAATACAGACGTCATATTTATAAGTCGTTCGAAATTCGCCTTCCTGTCCCCTTCATCGACAGCCTCTCGCTTAGTTAACTATTCCAACATTCCCGGAATGATAAACAGCTGATATATCCTTTATTCTCTCTAGCAGAAAATATATTATATTCGAGATTTAGCTTTTTTGTATTCTCTGTATTTATACGCATGAAAGAAAAACATGCCTGATTGATTTACCCAAAATCAGCACCCAGTAGCATTTTGCTGACCCGTGTTATATTTTTAGTAAAATATATTATATTATACTTGAGAATTAGTTGATATACTGGAACAGTAGTACATAGTTTCACAATTACAGTGATCAATAATAACCCTTTTCAAGATTAAAATTAGAAATTTTCAAAAAGAAAATAGTATCATCTTAGATTTATAGAAGAAAAAAAAAATATTATAGATTTAGGTCACATCGACTGGTTAAAACCACAAACAACTATTGGGTTCAAAAAGCCAATCAAACATTTTGAATAAGCGGCTTGGAAAACTTTAGATGAAAAATTATGAAGTCATAAGTATTAAAACGATGGCAATTTAAGAGTTTATTATATGACTATCAAAGTTTCAAACAACAACCCATAATGTCCCACTGCTGGGCTCCGGTCTCCTCTCAGGAGAGGGTTAAGGCCATACGTCCCCACGCTGGCCAAGTGCGGGTTGGGGACTGGCAAGAATACGTTGTGGCTACGTAAATCTTTCCGTTGGATGTTTTTAAGCCGCCCGAAGGCCTCCAACTAAGCTTCACGACTGTTATCGTATGATAACAACCGGGACCGACTGCTTAACGTGAACTCCGAATCACGGAGACGCTCATGGTAACATGCCACCAGCGGTCACCCATCCAGGTATTGACCGCGCCAGCGTTGCTTACCCTCGATGATTGTTTCTAATCACCGAGTGCAACTGGGCTATGAGCGCCTCAATTCAATTCATGCTAAACACAAACACTAACTTGTATTGTTTAAAAATATTAGAAATGAAAACACAGAGGTATTCTGTCTTTATAATTAGAGATAATCAGTTTTGCCTACCAAGCGATACAGTAATGGGTTTATTTCTGACCTCAGTTTGATTCGAACTTAATTAGTATTATTGTTGTTTCAATTCGGAAACCAATCATTTTAAATTAAAAATATTGTACGTTTTACCATGACGCGGTCATGCCCACTTATCAAATTAATGTATTAGGTAGGAAGCTACAAGTACGTAGCAAACTCGACTTTTCATGCCTATTATTTAATAGTTCACTACACGGCACGCGAGCATTGTTTGATAAGCGCTTACTGGCCTATATATCTAGTAGTTATTGGTCCCAGCTGCTAAGCCACGGGTCGTGCTTTGATTGAGTACTATCTTTTTTCTTTGTTCATGTTAGAAGTAAATGTATAGTAAGTATGAATGTATGATATTTCTTTATCTCTATTTATTTTGGATTAGACTTTATAATCCGTTCTGAATACATTTCTGATCAACTTTTTATTCATACTACAATTTGACAATACGTGGATGAGATTAGTTAAGAAAATTATATAAAACGCTGTGTTTCATAAACTGTGCTAGTTACAAAACTTGTTCAATTTCAAATATCTTTGCATTACGTTAGTGAAATTAATGTTCAATAGCGCAGCATTATACTAAGAAACACGAACAAAAGCTGAAGTGGAACGATAAACTTTGAACTAGAATAATTAGATAATAATTGCAGTAATGGAGCATTAAATTATTTTATATAACAAGAAAATATATTCAACAATACAGCTCAATACACTTTTAAACTAAGCAAGGATACAAATATGTGCAAAAAAAAATTTTCAAGCATATTTTATTAATTGAAAAAAAATAACTCATGACTGATTAGAGCATAATGCATCTAAATGTAAATGCTTCATTATCCTTTGAAAATCTACTGATGAACATTGTTTTTCTTAAAAAGTTTTGGATTCACACGGATTGGCATCGGTTTTTTTAAGTTTTTTTTTTTAAATTTATTTTAGCTTAAATTACACATGTTACAGTCTTAAGTCTGCCAAACTGTAGGACAGTTTGTCGGCAGAAGTTCTTTTAAATATACATTATATAGTTTTAAATCACTACATCAAGAATATTAGTTGACTATATTTACAAGGCAATCAATGGCCTATAGAAACGAAAAGAAAAAGAGAATGTTTCCCATCAGTTCGGGACATTGCGAAAGGTAATATTTATGTAGTTCATTTTTAAACTGCTTTTTCGAATGTACTAGTTTTATTAGCTCTGAGGGTAACTCACTCAAGAAAAAAGGTACCACATATCTACTTGTTGGTAATTTTTCTTAACGTTGCAATGCTGTTGTCTTGCCTGGGTAGTTTGTTCTCTTAGTCAGGTCCTAATAAAAATAATAAAAGATTCATTCTGTGGGTCTTAGTAAGACCCACAGAATGAATCTTTTATTATTATTATATAGGTGGCAAACGAGCAGACGTATCGCCTAATGGTAAGCGATTGTCGCCACCCATGGACACCCGCAACACCAGAGGCGTCACAAGTCCGTTGCCAGCCTTTTAAGAACTAGTACGCTCTTTTCCTGAAGGTTTCCTGAAGGTTTCCTGAAGATCGTATTGGTCCGGGAATACCACAGGGGATAGTTCATTCCATAGTTTTGTTGCGTGAGGCAGAAAGTTCCTTGAAAAGCGCACAGTTATGGACTGCCAACCATCTAGATGATGGGAATGAAATTTCGGGCGTGAAGGACGATGGCGGAAAGAGGCGGCAGGAATCAGCCCGAACAATTCCTCGGAGTACTCCCCATGGTAAAGGCGATCGAAGATGCACAGTGAAGTCACATCTCTACGCAGCGCCAACGCGTCTAGCCGAAGTACTCTTATTATCTTCTGAAATATAGGAACACCCAAAAGTATCTTCTGGACACACATATCTATAGAAGTTGTCGTAAAAGAGGCCACCTTTGCCATATATTACTTAAAATTCTCCTACCTATGTATTAAGTTTGACCTTTTGTGAACTAAAATACATATGACTTCGCTTCTGGAACCACTATTTCAACCAAAATAATGATCTTAATAAATATAATATGTTTTTAAGTAAATATTATGCATATCATACACATAATTTTATGATTAAGGCATTTCTAATCATAATTTCTTTTAATTTTGTATGACTTTGCGATAAAGCAAAGTTGTCTGGATCACCACTATAGTTAAAAATCCTTGTTCCGTGAAATAAACTTATAATTTTTGGTTTATGAATGCCCATTGTTGCTTTGAACAAAGGAACTTTAACACATGGAACTTTTGTAGGAGCTTCCTTAAATCTCCAATGCTATTAATATGATGTTAATGTGAGATGTTTGTTCCAGAATCACGTCAACGTGACAAAAAAGCACACTAGGATCATCGCATGCTTGCAAGTAAGTGTTTTTAACATTTAATTCTAGATTTTGATACAATACCTTTTAGGAGAAACGATTTCACACACCAGTTTTAGATTAACTTTGAAAACAATATTCACACTAAAAAAATCACAGAGTTCGCGCTGTCGTGTTTCGTTGATGAGTGCGAGACCGGAGGCCCAATGAAGCAAAAGCATCACTAGGCAGCCATAGTGTGGGTCACGATGTTGCATTGTTGCATTGTCTGCATTCGCATTGAGTATGGTGACCACCACTCTTGCATTCTGCTCATGCCTTCCATCAGACAGTAGAGTCATGTTGGCAGGGCCATAAATAAAAAAAAACATTCTACGTAATTATTGTATTTAAGGTTATTAGGTCGCTTAGTTCGATTTTTTATTTCTGTCACCATCACCATACAGTAGATTATAATTATAGATTAGTTGGTACTGAAAATCTCAAATTCTCATTTTTTTTTTTGTTATCTGACAAGGCATACCAAAGAGAACCATACACCTACCTACGACACTTATAACCCAGCCTCCTCCAGACTAATATCACGGGCTCACAGAAAACCGATGCTAAGTAATTCGTTCACCGAGTTCGTGAAATTACCGAAACCCAAACCACTCCTTACCCTTATTTTGGAAGGAATGAACTCAAAGAGGGCCTTATACTTATGACTCTTTGAGTTGCAGATGTCACTGTGTATTGGGTGGTATTAGTATCTTTGGGTGACCTGTCCGCTCACTCGTCTCCCATGCGATATAAAAAAAACTTAGTATAGTATTTAACTAGGTCGCTTTAGTGTGGGTCACTATGCTGCATCGTCCACGCTCACAATTATGGTGACAAAAACACTAGAATTCTACTCACCCTTTCCATCAGGCAGAGTACAGTGATTTTTTCAAACAATTCTTAAAAATCTAACTTCCCCCTCTTTTTGCGTAAATCTTCATTTAATCCTGCAACTTTTCCTATACTACGTTTTTCCATACGCGGTCTCTACCCTAGAACTGGTTGTCTTTAAATATACGATTAGAATAACTATTCTATAGAAATCATTCATTAGCGGTCACAGCAATTGGTTTTATTATTGTATTCTAAATTGTATGGAACGTTATCAATATCTGCTACATTATCTTAAAGTTAGAATGGAACAAATACTATTCCTCAATTTCCGATGCCGATTCCCGACAATCGATTTATGCTACGAGAAATAAACGCCGACAATTGTTAGATTATACGGAGAAACGATAAAAGCAATTGTACATTAAAGGTATAACAATAAAAGTGTTTGTACTTATGTACACGCATTAGAAGTATACTTCTTTGGCGTAACAAGTTAAAAATTTGAAAAACTAAAATGTTGACTATAGCTAACTTCAGGGTGACGGTTTTTCGTGACGCTCATCATTTTTCCCTAACGTGCCAAAAGAAGTATAACTTCAAAAATAACCACTACATTAACTTGCATGTAGATAACCCTGGTGTGTTAAAAATTCTTCATCTTCTGCACAATGTGTTATAATGAAATAAATGAGCGCCAGGGTGACCGGCAGATAGAAAAATCCAAATTAATTTAATAAATAACAAATATAAAAAGACAGCTACCAGAAGATACTGGCGTAAAGCGACGCGTCGCCACGGTATCGGTACACCCTTACTCAGTCTGACCCTGCGCTATAGATGTTTCACATCAAAACGATTTTTGGGTAGTTTCTTTTAATGGTGTGCCATCGGCTGTACGCCAAGCCTCTTCAAGCACATAATCGGTTTCAGACAGTACAAAGAAATAAGCTGAATTGGGATAATTTAAAACAAATAGGGTCATAAAGCTAGGGTAGGATATGCCACAACGAACGAGATCCAAAGAGACCGGAGCGGCATGAATCTTGTGATTGAAGTCGCAACTAGAACAGCGATATCAATTTTAATTTCTGTTTTATTCTCAAATTATTTTCAAAAATAAATGAAAAAAATAAGAAGTGTGATAATGAATGAAATTATTTCTAAGAACTTTTATTGAGTTTTACAATATTTCACTTCTGTGTGAGCGTGAGTTAAATTTGTTAAAAAGCGTAGAAATCTAATAACTCATATTTGATTTACATTTTATCAATTACAACATTCTAAAATTTACGTCATAATCACGTTTTGTTTCTGTAATAATGTAATAAATAGGGAAATGTGCGTCCCATAAAAGTTGTAACAGACAAATCACTTGTTCCATTCCATTAAACTAGAACAAATCCAATTAAAGCGACATCAAAACATACTGCACTACATACCTCCAATATGAACATCTAAATATTGACATGTACACAATATCGATCAACATCGGTCGGTTCTATTTAAATTGAGGTAAGGCAAGCTCTAGATTTGATGGTTCCGTAGTTAAATAAATGCGATTCAGTACCATACACGCTAAACTGCATTATGTATTATCAAATTTTTACGGTTTAAAAATTAATAAATAATAGATTTAAAATTCACAGAAACAACCATACCTATATAAATAAAAATGAATCACATAAATGCATGTACTCGCGTAGCTTCCGATTGACTCTATCTAATTGGATAATTCTTTTTTTTACGTATTTGCTATTGTTAGGACAGGGATTGTGTATTAAAAAAAAGAAAAACAAGGTTTTTATATTTTCTTAGTCCGCGTATATACACTGTGACTCTGCGGGAACTTACCACTAAAACGATCTTACTAAAATAAGTTTTCAGAAAATTTTAACAAAAATGAATATGGCTGTACGAAGGTGGCGCGGGTCAGCTAGTTTTATACAAAAGTGGATTATAATCACGAGCAAGTGACCTACCAATAACTTTTAATTAACAGAACAGTTTACAGTTATTTCATAAAAACCTATGTGATTCGCCCAATATTAGTTATTCCGTTAAAGTATTATAAATCTTGTTTAAAAACAAGTTCAACATTCCTTTTGCATTACAATAAGCCTGTGTTTGTCTTTTAACCCACATCAATATACACCAGGTTTCAAAAGTGTTATCCATTGTGGTAACAACGGAATATCAATTTTCCAATTTTACAAAAGAAACTTGGTTTATTTATTTTAGATTATTGATTTATTTATTAAGTTTATTTATTTGTCTTTAATTCATTTACCAAAGTTTTAACCTAACTCTCTTACTTTTTTACTCCAGTTTTTTTTTTAATTATTTCTGTGTAACTCCACTGGCAATTTTTTTCTGATGTAAATCATCTTTAGAAATACTGTGTCACAAATAGCGCTGTCATAAAAAAAATTAAAGGAAAGACAGAGAAATGATAATAACCGAATGCATAACAAAAACAAAAGGTCATGAGATTTACATTATTTCGCAAAAGTCAGTTTTTATTTCTTTTGAAATTTTAGTAAATTAAACAAACACATTGCTTGTTTTCATTCCATCACGGAACCCTAAAGTCATAGCCACATTGCGCACAGTATGTGGCCGCTAACATTAGCATAAGGCTCACGTAGATTTATTGTTTTCTACACGACGCTGATCTCGTACTTTATCCCCGCTCGTGTCAAGATAATATTTATAAATAGGTACGATTTGCGGTGAGCAAATTTCGGGGAGAAACGACTTGGAACTGAAGACCGATTGTTGTTGAAATCTATTAAAGAAGCATTTTTAGTTTATTTACGTTAATAACGGTACATTGGAGCTGTTATGGAAGTTTATTCAATGTAGAAGTGTTAAAGTTATACCATAATCACAATAAAAAAATCTTATTCCCCATTTCCTTGAAAACAAAAAAGGAAAAAATCGAAAACATTAATATAAACCTTAATATTCTAGTCATTGTACATTTCTTCCGTAGTTTTTAGGTTACCTCATTTACTTTTATTATATTCAGTAGTTAGTAAGAAACATTTTGAATAAGATATTGCTTTAATTAATTTCAGACAGTATCCTGTAATCATCTCGTATACCTTTTTTTAGCTGTAACCGCCAACTGCGCTACAAAAATGGCTTAAAATATTTTTTCATGTAGATAAACCAGAATGTAAAGGCGAGGTCTGACCTGAAGCGGAACGATGAAAATACGACTTCAGTCAGTAATCAAACTCTTACTTGACCTCTTCACAGCATCATGTTATTAGAACTATATAACCTTTGATTAATATTCTACATGTATGACGGAAAATTCATCATCATCAACAACCCATAATGTGCCACTGCTGGGCTCGGGTCTCCTCTCAGGAGAGGGTTAAGGCCATAAGCCCCCACGCTGGCCAAGTGCGGATTGGGGACGGAAAATTCGTAGCGCAATAATTACATAAACAAAGATTTGTTGTTGATATATAATTAATCTAAAAACATGGATAATGTATTTTCATTTCTCATTTTCGCGAAACTCGTGTATCAAATCTGTGTGTTTTTAAGTAAATTGCTGCATATATTTTATATTAGGTTCGCTCGCTCACACAGGAACCCAACCCTTAATTATAAGGGTTGGGTTCCTGTGTGAGCGTTTATAAGTTTTATAAGCAAATGTCTGTTGTTAATGTAACAACAGACATTTGCTTATAAAACTTTTCTGAAAAATAATTACACTTATTAAAAATATTAATTAGTATTCTATGTTGGTTCTTGAAGAAGGTGCGTTAAATTTAATAAAGGATAAACTTACCTAAATATCATTAAAACTTTGAAAGTTGACTACAGACTTTGATATAAAAACGTCTGAATTTAATTTATCATCACCAACATCATTAAGCAGCTGCGGAACATAGACTTCTATATACTTGACATCGGGCGTTTTCGAATACGAACGAATACTAAAAACATAAAATATTATAAGATTTCTGCTTTAAACTAGTACTCCCCGCTCTTCTGCAGGTAGAGAGTGACTGCTGCACTAGTGAGCATTTAAAACCTATATAATGTCCTCTGCTTTTGGCCTCTTTATAATAAATACAAGAATCAGACGCCTTTCTGTCAAAAGAGGTCGATTTAAATGGTATTCTGCTAAGCCCTCCTTTCTGAATAGTGAAAAAATACTTATTGACCACAAACCGACAAAGAAAACAGTACACAAAACTTTACAAACTATAAATTGAATAAATATCGATTAGATAGAATATTATTGCCCTGGTGATCAATCTAAAAGTCATATATTTATTTACACTTTTAAAAGAAAAGTTATTTCTAAGAGTTTAAAATCAAGTTTCCATTAACTACAGTTAGGGAAACGCCACAGGATAATTGGAATTCCTTCATAGTATGAAGATGTTTCAATTTTAGCTACGCTTGAGATATAAATAGAAATGTAATAACGGAGGTTACATTGTTCATCGTATAACAATGATTAAAATTCTTTGTGAACAACTATTAAGCATCGTATATTTAGCAATTGAAATATGAATAAAGGTGTATAGTATAATCCTTTACCAATAAAACTGAGAAGGGAAAATTGTTGTCAGATTTAGAAATAATAAGGTTTTATGTTTGGCTTTTTTCTTCTTAAAACCATTTATTTATTTAACTTTTCGTTTATCTTTAATGTTTTATTTCATCAGATCAAATTCTTCCAATCTACACATGGGAAATAAGTTTGTATGACCTACAAATTGATATTCATCCTTTGTGGTCGTATCGTGGATATGTATAAAATCCCTAACACATGATATTTTCCGAATCCGGGAGCTGTCTTTTTAAAAAAGAGAAAATTTAAAACCAAAAATGAGGTCTGTCGAGCCTGTAAGCCATTATTAAAGGCTACTGGATATACTCAGTCCAACCAGCATCTCATTAAAAATAATCTCACGCACACTTTACCCAACAACGTTTACCTAAGTATCCGATTTCCACCTGTATGTTAAACTTATGCGCGCTTGTTCGCTATTAGCACAACAAATGACCGTCTCAACTTACAATGCAAGCTTCAACTTCCTTTATAGTACCTTAAATAACTAGAAGAGCCATATTACTTACACTAAACCCTTATAAAACAGACGTAATAAGACTACTAGTTTCAAGATGCGACGGTTGTCGCTGTATTATGTACGTTAAAATGAATATTTGAGGCGGGTAATGTCCTTACAGCTAATCTTGCTTGTGGGTTCGCTATGTCCGTATACCTTACAATGTATTTTTTCACAGGCAGATCACTAACTTGAAATATTGACCTTACTTAACAATGAGTTTAAGAATTGTTATTTGGTAGTAAGATGTAATAAATACTTAGTTCTCGCTATATGATATCATCATAATTACTTTTTTTTTATTTGCACAAGATAAGTTTAAAATACTGTAAATAACCCAATCACATAAAAACTCAAATTTAATAAGATGAAATTAAATAGCCTCTGTCACAGCCATTATTAATGATTAATAAGAATTTTAATAAGTTTGGATTCGCAATGGTCGTTTAGAATTTTATATTGATTGATTGTGTTATTTGAATTTGGGAGCTTAAGAAACCAACAGAGTTAAATTTGCATTTAAAGTATAGTTAGCATTGACTTCAATATATAGCTGATGTGTAAATCTGGCTAGCTGTTGCTTTAACTGGCACTTTTCTCTTCTTTCTTCTTCAAAATAATGGAGCCTAGGTAAGAGTCTAAGATCCTTTATATTATCCATAATTTAATGTTTGACTGGTTTTAATAACCTTGAGTACTCTTTGCGCGTACTCTGATATTACTATAAGACTGTTTAATTTGGATACTCTTTTCTAAGAAACAGACAGGTTTCCACCTGCCTCGTTTCTGACAGGGTGTCGAATTGCCTCATTATAAAATGTCGTTGTGAATGAAGTCATTCATATGTGTCCCGTACAAAACACTTTTTGAAATAAATTGTTATTAATATTATAAAACTATTATAAATATGAGCAGGGTTGACGTCAAGTAAAAAGTCGGTCAAATTGAAATGAGCCTAAATCTTTGCACCTTGAACTGAAATTTGAAAAAATACACCAGACAGACATTTGAAATAGTCTTCCCCTTGTAACTACTAGTGATAACCGATAGCTGGTATCTACTGATTCCACTGATTTCAGATCAGGTAGGTACAGAACAGTCATGGGTTTGTTTCAAAACAAAATGGTATTTTATATTGTGTATATGAAGCATCACCTGTATTAGCACAAGAATATATGTATTCTTTGTTTTTTCTCTTTAAAAATAAAAATTCTACGCTGACTTACTTATAGCTATCCGAAGTACCTACATTTTTTCTCCTCAAAGGTATTTTCTTACCCAAATAATTTGCAATCATTCTTCTAACATCCTAGTCCTGAACCCCGCTGTCAATACCCAAGGAGAATATTAGCAAAATACCTGTAGGTTTACGACCATGTCTTCTAGTAATACGGGTAAGTATTATTAGGAAGGCCGACACAAAAATCCCTACTATGTCGGTTTGCGTCTGTGAGCTATGGAGTTCCTCACGTACAATTTTTAAGGGTTTTATGGCTCAGTAAAGTGAAGCATTAGTGCCTACCTAAAATTCAATAGGTAAGATCAAGTCACACGAGTCTTTAAATAATCTTCATTTCAAATATCTATACTTATATCATAAACCAGCCGCGCTCCGCGGTGTGGTTCAACAACAACCGCGGTTAACGTCGGGCCGAAAAGTAAAATTAAAAAAAAACCTGCTGTAAAAAGTCTGTCTCCTGGTTCTAAGCTACCTGCTCAACAATTTTCAGCCAAATCGGTTCAGCCGTTCTTGAGTAATAAACAGTGTTACTAACACGACTTTCTTTCATATATATAGATTTGAAAGTAGCTCTGTCCTTCTGCTTGTATTTTACGATATCGCGGCTCTACCACCACTGAGTTCAATGAAATATGCTACAACTTTACATAAGTAAGCTAAGGTAGGTTTATAGCCCAAGATAGGTCTCATAGTCCGGTCCGGTTGTTATCATACGATAACAGTCGTGAAGCTTAGTTGGAGGCCTTTAGGCGGCTTATAAAACGTCCAACGGCAAGATACGTAGCCACAACGTATTCTTGCCAGTCCCCAACTCGCACTTGGCCAGCGTGGGGACGTATGGCCTTAACCCTCTTCTGAGAGGAGACCCGAGCCCAGCTGTGGGACATTATGGGTTGTTGATGAATTTATAAATTTCTTTGTATACCGGTAAAAAATATTTTAAAGGTTATGATTTAACCTAAAAAGAAAGGTAAAATAAACTATGTGTAAAGGTCGTGAAAAACAGTTGAAGTAATTTATTTCTCATCGTGGACAAGATATACAGTAGTAATGTATAACAGTTGTAATGCGATGGTACCTAATCTATGACTTTATCTCCTAAATCAAAGCTACTAATCTTAGAAAATAGTGCTAAACTCACGATAATGACAAGGTAATACGGTTCTTATTTCGACTAGATTAATTTACTAAATGTTCTAAATTTGAATATCACGTGCGACAACTCTTTGTGTGATGCACAAATTTTGCTCTGAGTCTAGTTGATTTTAAGTCCGTTCCGTGTATGTTTTTAAAGTCCCACATACAAAGTTACACAGGTCATAGCCATTGCGGGAGTTTTTGAAAAAAAATTTGACTTGCTGCGAAAAAAAACAATCTTAAGTTAACTTAGCGTAAGATTATATCAGTATTCTAAAGAACTAACCACATTGCCTGTACACTAGAAAATTCTAATAGTAATTTAGTTAAGTTATTGTTATAATAAGGTTTATCCGCGTTACGAATACGTTATGAGCACCATCTGGAAGATACTACCAAAACTGTGAATCAGCAGCAGGTACCGCCATAACTGACTACTACCCGAGCCACTTAGATCCTGATTTAAAAGTAAGAAAATGAGTTGCAAGAATTATTGAGGAAACACGGCATTTTGGGCTAGAAATTATAGGAACCTGTTGAACAGAAATAATCGTTTCTCTAGAGAATTATTACTGGAAAATTTACCATCAAAATTTGTTGTTTTACACCTTTTTTTAATCAGTTCAAAATACATATTCAATAAACTACTTAAAAAACGAACAAATATTGATACCATTTATTCGATTTATTATTTTCAATGGATGTCTAAAATACTAAACTTGTTGAATAAATTCTGATAATCATATCTATACTAATATATATATAAAGCTGAAGAGTTGGTTTGTTTGCTAGAACGCGCTAATCTCAGGAACTACTGGTCCGATTCGAAAAATTCTTTCAGTGTTACATAGCCCATTTATCGAGGAAGCTATATATCATCATGCTACACGAATAGGAGCGGAGCACCAGCAAAAAATGATTAAAAAACGGGAGGAAACTATCACGCTACAATCAACAGGAGACTCAAAAGAGATTGCGTGGGTCAGCTAGTTTAATATAAATACGCATAGATATATTTAAAAGTAAAATGAGGATTCCAGTTACAATGATATTTAATTTTTTATACGTTTTAGCATAAAATTGATATTCAAAAAAATTTTGTGTAGGTTAAAATTATTGATTTTAAAAAGATATTCAAATATGTAGCTATAGACATGAATATAAATCAAGCAAGGCATCCTCAAAAAACACATTTTCAATTTTAAAACGACTCTTGAGTCTATAGATATGTAACATTTAAAGATTATGAAATATCTTATTACACAAACTGATAAATTGAAAACTTTTTAATTTCAATGGAGTGTCAACGTATTCACGTCAAAATAAGTGACATGTCGAGATCTGATTTCGGCATAAAGCCATTTAGCTATCCCCTGAAAATGATTTTACGCTTTTTGTTAGCTTCACCTGTATTTTTTTTTGTAACCTACTCTTTTGGACTTGATTCTGACCCACTTCAAATGGTCAGATTTCATTTAAACATAGTAGACTTATCCAGGACCGATGAACATACAATAATTTGAAAAAAAAATTGTTTTAAAAAACTAAAAAAACATGCTTTTATAAATAAACCGAAGTAAAAAGGTTTATTTTTATTTCAGACTAAGGATAGAGTGATAAATAAAAGAAATTATTTCAATGTAAAGAACGTGAACCTTTCTCACACTTTCCACACATTTTCTTTATAAATACATCATTAAATTAACGCAGAATATAATAATCAGTGCAATGGAAAAGCAAAAAAAATCCTATATAGATAAGTAGATAGAATATTATATATATTATAATATACACTCTTTCAAAGACTTATCTATATAGGACTTATATACTATATATAAGTCCTATATAGATAAGTCTTTGAAAGAATGTACACCGCTTAAAGTATTTCGATTTTTTATCAATATTTCAAGTAAATAATACAATCAATAACGTGTACCCATATAACTCACTAAAAAAAATGGAAAAAGCATCAAAATTGTTTACTGACAGTTATAGTATTATATTATATCGTGAATCGTCGCGAGCGTGTGTGGTCCTCGTGACCGCGCACGCGCTTGATTGGTCACCGAGCTTCAAATATAGGAATTTGTGTTTGTTGTATCTTTCAGAACGAAATTGTGTCATAGCGCTCTTAATTCGTAAAGGCAAAATCCGTGTACAATATATATATGTGCTAAATCAAATAATTATGTATTTTGTATAGATTTTAAGATATTATTGCACAAGACACTGTCGGTGTTCCTCAAAAAACTTTGTAACTAAATAGGTTTTCAATTGATCAATGACTTGAGTATCCCATTATGATTATATGTGATACAACATGAATGGAACACTTATACTGTTTAATAGCCACTTTTATAGACCTGCTAGACTCTTAGTTCCGTAACAGAAAGGACGCATCTGATTCCTTTACGATTTGCCGATCAGGTGATAAAATTAACTTTAATGTTCAATGAATACAGCTTTGGAAAATAATAACTAAGTATCAATTTAAGTGTCTGTCTAGTACAATTTTATAGTATATAGCTTTCAGCCCGACTACGAAAGAAGGTGGGTTATGTGTGTATATTTCTTTGACACGTCCTAGAACCTAAACGGCTTATTGTATTTTTATATGAATGGTGTCAATAGATTCGTATTAGTTGTGAGAGTGACACTGGGTACACCAAAATTAAAATATATATATAATAAAAAAATTATACATTGTCGGGGTTTTTTTTAATAATTCATTACTTGTTAGAAGATTCTAATTTAAATCTTTGAAAAAACTTATTCTGCAAGAACCACGAAAATTATTACAACTTAATAAATAAACCATGTTTGTTGTAGATGATTAATGATGATTGATTGATGATTTTAGATGTAATATGTGTACAACGCCATCTACAGATAGATATATTTAAAATAACTATTAATAATACAGGTCAGTGCTTGAAATTCACCTCTAATGTATTAGTACCTCTTTTTAATTATTGATTTAATTCATTCTGTGTTAAAACCTGTATGTAAAAAACAATTAATATATGAGAAAAATAAATTAAGAAAATCGCTTCTTTTGTACAGGGGATTCATCTATATAATAAAAAATAAATCGCTGAAATGTATGCACGCACATAACTTTCGATCGTCTGCGCTAAATCGAAATTTTTTCATGTTATCGTTATTGTTAGCACAAGGTTTATATAGAATTAAATTTAAAAATAACCGGATATTTTTTTTTTGGATCAGCGACTGTAAAATACCTGTGAGAAGTTAAAAAGTTTCTTCAGAAATTTAGAAAATATTAAGGAAAGAAAAATAAGGTGGGACGAAGTTCAACGGGGCAGCTCGTTTACGATAAAATTCTTTAAAGGGTGACGATACCTTCTAATTCCTAACATTTCGAATGTAATACAGCTCGTGGTCACGGGAGACTATGTGTAGGTACATATTTTACAACTTAAAACGAACAAATATTGATTACCTTGATGAATAAGTTATAATAATCATATCTATACTAATATATAAAGCTGAAGAGTTTCTTTGTTTGCTAAAACGCGCTAATCACAGGAACTACTGGCCCGATTCGAAAAATTCTTTCAGTTTTAGATAGCCTATTTATCGAGGAAGGCTATAAGCTATATATCATTATACTAAGACCAATAGGAGCGGACCACCAACGAATAATGTTTAAAAAACGGTGGAAAATTATAACGCTACGGGCAGCAGGAGACGCAATGAGGTTGCGTGGGCCAGCTCGTTTAATATCAATACGCATAGATATATAATGAATATAATAAAAAGTAGAATGAGGATTCCTTTTCCAATGACATTATTTTTTTTTCTTTAATTTTTTCGTTCGTAAAAGTCGCAAAAGTCTTATAACAATTAACTCAATTGATTTGTATTTCATCATCATATCATCGTATCGTCTGTATAAGACGCGTCTTTTTCAGCCGTTTCAAATAAATTTAAAAAATAACTAAATACTACCTTTCTGCGTTTTACTTTAAAAAAAAGTAAGCGTTCGGAACGTCACAATTTGTTGTGACTAAGTTTGATAACCAGTATAAAGAATTGTTCACATTGCGTAATTATACCTCTTATGTAAATAAATATTATTTATATAAATATTGCAAAAATATTCAAATCTTAACCATGTTTTATTTATTAGATAAACGGCCTTCAAATCCATACACACCTAGATAATAGGAATATACTTGAGACTAATGTTTAAAAAACGTGTTAACATAAATCATTTTTAAAAATACTTATAGATCTTCATATTATATCACTGAAGTCAATCGTAGGCGGAGAATAATATCTACTGTCTTAAAAATAAAAGACCAATAAATCTTATACTGTTTTTGAATAAATTAAAAACGAGTTAGTAAATCTGGTAATGTGCGAATAAGATCGATGATTTTTTGACCATTTGTTTACGTACATAATATGTTTGTAATGAACATTAGTTAGTACTTACTTTTCTGTCAAGCCGATTTCTATATTAAAATGAAAGATTTCCACAAGTAGAGATCTGCATTAAGCATGACAATCCAAAAACACTTCACACATCAAATCTGTTACTAATGGAATTCGTGAATAAAATAAAAAAAAATCCTATGAATTGCTTTTTTTATTCTTGAATTCATTGTTTATTTTATTCTTGAAAAAACCAAAATAATTCAAAACAATTCATAGGAGTCTTTTTTATTAGTTTTTATTAATACTTTTCTTTTTTTTTAGATTTAAACAAACGTCCATTAGTAACGGAGGTTTGATGTGTGTACTTGACAACCACATTAAATATAGATAAATAAAATATAGGTTTTACTATCGACATTCCAATTTACAATCCATTGAAGAAAATAAATTAGAGCAAATAAACAAATACCGGCTTTCAATGGCACACGTTTACGCATCATGTTTACATTTTACGTTTGAACTCTTGGGTTAAATTACCAGATCGGATAAATTGTAACAGGATTTTAGGTTACGAATTTGTTATGTATATATAATTTAGAAGTGCAATACACCAATGTATTGCACTTCTAAATTATCTTTAAGTGATATATATATTGTTAAATGAATATTTTTTAACCAAAAATATTCATTTAACTGGGTTCAATATTACAATACCCATGGTCTTAATATTATTACTTTTTATTTAGTAATGTTATTTCGCATTGAGGATGGTGACCACCACTCTTGGATTCTGCTCATGCTTTCCATCAGGCAGGGCAGAGTCATTTTGGCAGCTTAAATATAAAAAAAAAATATAATATGTATCTAAGTGCTTTCTCTGAAGTCCGTACGTGAGCTTTAAGAATGACTTTTGAACATGAATAATAATCACGAACGCTTCGCTGTACGCACAGAATGTAGAATTGTGTCATAACCAACAGAAACATTTTAATTATACTGCAGATGTCTCCCGTTTTCTGTAATAGGCCTCTTAAGTACTTGTTTGGAAAGTTAATGTCAAAGTCAAACTAATCTACTTCGTGGGAACGATGCTAATCCCTACTGATGATAGTGCGTTGAATGTTTAATAGCAAACTGATGTCTGGAATTGTCGTACGCGTATATACATACATACATACGTTGTATGTATGTATATGTTGTATGTATGTGCAAATATAGATTATATTCATTAGAAATTGGTATTACATTAAAGTGGAAATTATACAAAATTATAATTTGTCAAAACTCATAGCACCGTCAACTACTGCCTTTCCGATACTTTTTGATCCATCCTAAGGTCGCCTGGAAGAGATTGCTTTGGTCAATAAGGCCGCCCTTTGCACATTATATATTTGTCATTTTCTGTACTTTTTTATATGTGTATTGCGGTGTACAAATAAAGAGTTTTCTATCTATTTATCTCAATCAATCAATGAACAACCCATAATGTCCCACTGCTGGGCTCGGGTCTCCTCTCAGGAGAGGGTTAAAGCCATACGTCGCCACGCTGGCCAAGTGCGGGTTGGGGACTGGCAAGAATACGTTGTGGCTACGTAAATCTTGCCGTTGGATGTTTTTAAGCCGCCCGAAGGCCTCCAACTAAGCTTCACGACTGTTATCCTATGATAACAACCGGGACCGACTGCTTAACGTGACCTCCGAATCACGGAGACGCTCATGGTAACATGCCACCAGCGGTCACCCATCCAGGTACTGACCGCGCCGTCGTTGCTTGCCCTCGCTGATTGTTTCTAATCACCGAGTGCAACTGGGCTATGAGCGCCCCTTATTTATTTATCTATCTACGCAGAAATACCGTCGTATGATATAACAAAACACACAAATACTCACCAAAGGTACTTTAGCAAACGTATTTTGAATACTCCGAAATATTCATATATTCAACGTCTGCCTATCTAGTAAAAATTTGGCTTTTGCATTATCTAGGCTGTTGACTTGAATATTTATAGTATCGACAAAATATATGTTTGTAAAGCCTCTCGATATGGTAAATTCTAGTAAAATATTGTAGGTACACACTTGAAAACATAGTGCTATAGTTGTTTTAGTTGCGTAATAAAAAACATGACTATATGACATGCCTGAATTATTGGATAACAGTATGTTGCGTGGAATGTGCGCAATATGCAAATTCTACAAATAGTTTCGGTCGCGTTTGTACAGCTTTTAGAGTGTACAGATAAAAATTACTCTTTTGATGTTTTACGTATGTGACTCAGATAGTTTTTAATAAATTTTACTGATATTAAAATATTTACTAATCACTGCTAAAATGCTCCACTTATTTTCATGATAGTTGCCAGTGAGTTATTTTGATTTTTGACTCTTTATCGCGATGATCGACATGCGTACAGGCGGAACTCGGAAAAAACCTAACTAAGGTGACCTGGAAGAGATTGCTTTTCGTAGTCCGACCACACTTTTTATATTATAAGCTGACACACGTCTGCTATTGCCCATAGTTTAGTAATTTTACCGTTTTTGTAACATTATTTGTTATTGCTCCGCTCCTATTAAATATAACCTATAGCTTTCCTCAATAAATGGGCTATCTAACACTGAAAGAATTTTCCAAATCGGACCAGTGCTTCCTGAGATTAGCGCGTACAAGCATTAGTATAGATATCTGACATTTTATGTACTCTCTTGTGCGTCTGTAATTAGGTGTACAAATAAAGAGTTTTCTACCAACCTATCTAATTACGATATTTAATATAATATTATAATAATTAAGATACGTTTCTATTACGGACTTTTGTACGGACTGTAAATGTCGAGGCAGAAAACTTACTACGTGAGATGTACGTCTCGTTCTCGGCCCTAGATCGAAATATAAATTTGCCTTCGTTTAATGTTCTAATACTGCCTTACTACAAGATATAATATTCCATAATCTCTCTACTTCATACATAAACGCCAAATTCTCTAAATTAATTAAACGACTTACTGCGGCAGCCTGCTCATATTTCCCAAGAGGCACGAACAGCCTCCAATACCCGTCTATACGTTGTGTACGTCACAATTAGCAGTAACCGAAAACCCAAAGCGAGGTATGTCATTCCCTTTCACCTTTCTTAAGATTTATTGTGTATGTGTGGGTTTTTTCGTCTCTTAGTCATAGAGTCCCGAAAGGATATGTACCTTCTTTAATGAATTTGGGTAAATTGTAGCCGTGTAAATGGCACTAGGTAAAAGATACCGCGTAGGTATATAATAATGAATCTCGAAGCTTTTATCCTAATGGTATAGGTTAGGTAAATGTTAATGGAAGATAAGAGTATAAAATATTCCAATTAGTTTGACTTTAAAACGCTTATAGCAGTAATTGATTCGGTAATCACTTGACATCAGTTCTAATTGAAGCTCATTTTAGTCTATCAGAACACTTTTTAGACTTGAAATTATCGAAAATAAATTTTCGAGATCAATAATATTTTCGGAAATTTGACACGCAACGCTATCTAGTCTCAGATTAATGAGAGCTTGTGCTTTGGGTACTAGATAATTGATATAATAGAAACATGTAGTACATATAAAATACCCTAACTACATCATCACTAGGATATTTTGTTTTTAACCTCAAACCACACACTAAATTTAGCACAGCCTCTAGTGACAGTTAGTTAAATATTGATGATACCCACACTATAAAACTAACTGATTTACAAACAAAGAGATGATTATGTAATGGTAGTATTTCATGTTTTGACAAATTACAACTCATTTATTTTGTTTGATAATATTTGTGATGAAATACACGGACGCTGAAATTTACAGTCTAAGAGCCGGTAAAGATCGGATTACACCCATTTGAAAACCATATCAACCATTTTTTTTTTAAATTGTATTAACACATCTTTGATGGCTTGTCTATCTCAAAATTGTCATGACTATTTTTTAAAAATAATTGTTAGATTACTTAATAAATATAATTAATTAGATTACTTAATAAATACCCTTTATTTTGCTAACAATTTCGATTAGTTATTAGCTCGGTGTATCTACCTAAATAAATGAATGAATAACATATGGCCTTAACCTCTCCTGAGAGGAGACCCGACCCTAGTAGTGGAACATTATGGGTTGTTGAGGATGATTGATGATCTACCTAAATTGATATACCTGTTCATTCCTGTTGCCAGGAAGCTATAGAAAAAATAAATGAACATACTTACTCAGACACATTTTCTATACAGAAAAATAAAATTTGGGACTAAATTTTGTTGGATATCAATAGAGTGAAAGAGATGAAAGAAATGTGTTAAATATAATTTTGAAAATAGTCATTACTGATTTTTGATAGGCAAGCCATCACATATGTGTTTATTCATCCAATTTAAAAAAAAGTTTGGTTTGGTTATCAGATGGGTGTGAGTCGACCTTCACCGGCTCTTGTACTATTATCATAAATTGTACACATTAATTAGGAGTGAAACTGATCACTTTCGGACTGATATTCATGTTTACATTTTTATCAAATGGTGGAAAATAGTATTTGCTATGGTTAAGGCCAAGCAAAGTATCTTCTTTGTTTTTTTATATGTTTTAATTATTTGAGTCGAAAAATTCTACTTCTATAAAAGTGAACCTCGATGTATAAGGTATTCTTAACTTATTTATGAATACTTAATTTTCATCATCAATCATGATCAACAACCCATAATGTCCCACTGAAAGGGTTAAGGCCATACGTGGACCACGCTGACCGAGTGCGGGTTGGGGGACTGGCAAGGCTTCCAAATAAGCTTCACGGCTGTTATCCTTTGATAACAACCGGGACTGACAGCTTAACGTGACCTCCAAATCACGGAGACGCTCATGGTATCGTGCCACCAGCGGTCACCTATCCAGGTACTCAACGCGCCGTCGTCGCTTACCCTTGGTGATTGTTTCTAATCACAGAGTGCAACTTTGCTATGAGCGTCTTTATTTTCATATTTAATGTTTATTACCATTACTAAACATTTCTTTTTTTTCTGCTTGATGGCAGATCTTTTAATTACAGTAAATATACACACATACTCTATCTATTTGTAATTATTAGGTATAACGAAACAGTATGTGAATTAAAACTCAAACAAAGATACCAACTCGATTAGAATTCTTCCCCCTAAATGTATGACATGAAACAACCCGACCGTTGAAAGTTAATATTTACTTGATCAAGTTTGCTTTTAGATAATACATCGTACACACAAACACATGTGGCTTTTGTTTATAAATTCTATTTTCATCGGTATGAAATCGTTTATGTCAAAAAAAGAAAGTAAGTTTTATAATAAATTTACACAGTTTACTAATTTTTCAAACTTGAAAGACCTATCTACAACACTTTTTCACAAATTATTATTTTTCCTGTAGTATAAATTTATCTTGCCTTGGCGGCGCCGTGGTAGCAAATGCGACTGCTGTAGTTAAGGTCTCAGGTTTGGTTTCCGGGTCGGACCAAATGTTCGTATGATCTGCAAATATTAATTTCTGAGTTTGGATACTTTCTATACATAATATTTTATTAATGTTTTAACAAAAAAAATACAATAGCAGAGGAACTTGAGAAATATTGTGTAGTTGTTGCGAGTTTTACTATGAGTATGTTTCTCCGTCTCTCCCGTCTCGTCCGGGGCAACTACCCTAACTATAATCTACCCACTAACTACTAGATTTTCAGAATCTAAAATGACAACATTCGTTTTGTCGTGTTTCGTTGGAGAGTACGAGACAGGGAGCCCAATGATGCAGAGACATCTCATTAGGCCGCCACAGCGTGGATCACTTATTATTGCATTATCTGCATTCGCAATGAGTATCGAAGCTGAGTAGGGTCAGCTTAACTGGCATATATATGTACATAAAAAAGAGCAACAAGCAACAGTAGAATCAACACCAGTCTAGTCTCAGTCTATTGTAAAACAAATCGAAGTATGAAAAAAATATTTAGACTGTTAAATGAGGAAAACAATTTACCTAAATAACGTTTTGCATTATCAGTAAAAAGGAAAGGAGAAGCGATGCCCGCCATGAATTTTCTCGAATGGTTTACAAAAGAAAAAAATAAGTTAGCTACCTCTATATGGAGCCTGATTTGACAAGTCTGCATTTCTAATGCTGATTAAATCTCCGTTTAGCAATTTAATCCGTTAACGATATAATTTAAACAGCAACTGTCATTGCCATATCTTTAATCTAAAGACAGGAAATTATACACTCATATCGGAGTCATATCATCAATGAAAGGCTTTCAAATACAACTAATCTAATTAGGGTTCTGGCCAATCATGCGTTTTCACGACTCCAACTTAATAAAGTTAAAAAACGACAAAATGTAACCCTCCTTCAGGCGCGGTCAAGTAAAAATACAGAAAGCACAAATATATATAAGTATAAGTTTGAACTTCAGCTTCCTCGGCATAAGCGAAGCGATTCAAGTAACTTTCACAAAATCCACTTCAGACCTGTCTCTCGACAACAGTAAGTTTATTATGTACCACATTTAAAACAACAGTACTTTCATATTGTGAAGTACACGACAGATCACAATCTTAATTTAGACCGACAATCTTGTAATTCACTGCTGTGAGAATAATTCACAAGCTATACTTTCGTAAACACGATAAGAACGTTTGAGTAGAAGCAAATACTGCAGCATACTTGATAGACTTTTGTATCAAAAACACAAGTGTAATTCCACACATTCAATTGTAAATACATACTAGTTTGCAATCAATAAAAGCTAAAATTGTAGAATCGATTGAAGAGAAAATTTATTATGTGTGTACAAGGATTATTTTATTTCATTTCTTTCTTTAGCTTAATGGTAATTTAGCAATGATCCTTATGTCTACATCATTCATGACTAATATATTTTAATATATAGTCTATTCGTTTAGATAGTGTCGGTACACCCTGACGCAATTGTGGTTATTATTGTGAAATTGGAATATGTATTTAATTACGTTAACAAAATTAGACGAAATAAAATGGTGTACGCCGCATACGTGCTTTTTGCTTTTGTGGCGGCGTGCCTTTGACAAAAAGCCACACGTGTGGCAGCGGTGCAAACAAAGCCACCGTATCTTAGCGAATGGACTATACCATCAAACGCATAAGTTCTATAAAGTGGTTATCGAACATAGGTCTAGTCATTCACTAGAAATATAAACCCGTGTACAGCTAACAACTGGCCTGTTGTATCATAAATCGGTGCTTGCCATATTCTCAAACACGAATAGGTAAATTAGCCATATAATATTGATTAACTTGAAAAACTGATTCACTAGCGCAGAATCTAAACTGTTCACTATAAAAACTAGATATAATAAAATAAACGATCAATGATCGCATAAAAGTTTGACGATTGCTAAGACAAGAAATAATCATACGAACGCAACTACGGGAAATAACTAGTTAGATAATAGTCTGGACAAAAATGACTCAGCAAATCTATTGTGCACACAGGTATATCTCTAAACTAACCGAATCACTGTGGTCGGTAACGGCGTTTTGGGAAATAATACATGCAGTGGCTTTACACTTACGTACATTTACATTTATAGGTGGATTTGAATGGAATGCCTTTTTTGTTCTGCCATAGTAATTTTATAAATTTTAACTTTGCATTTTGCTTTTATAATTGAAATTTTAATTTCCGATCAAATAGCGTATTCATCCTTGTTTTTTTAAGAATTTACATCAACATTCCAAACTCCTTCTGTTGTATTTTTAGTAGTAGTAAGTAAAAGCTACCAAATGAATCTATCCTGCCTGATAGAAAGCATGAGCAGAATCCAACAGTGGTTGTCACCATCCTCATTACAGATGTGGCAAGTGTCACAAGGCAATATAGGAGCCTACTCTATGACGGCCTAGTCGGATGCTTTTTCACGTCCCACAGGAAGGATCCGGCATCATAATGCAGGGAAATACTTTTTTCTGGCTCGATCTAATTAGATTGGTTCTAACTAATTTGTAAATTTTGAACACGGCATCCTAGCTGAAACTACATGGGGCTATTAGTGTGTGTATAAGAATGACATGACTAACATTATGGATATTGGGAACCAGGAAAAATAAAATAAAATGTTTTCTTGAGTGAGATATATACACACATATAGTTCGATAAAAGATATAGTTTTGCTAAGAATATGAAAAGGTCAGTTTCGACATTTTTCATAATTACATTTGCTTTATCTGTAGCCCCTGAGTTGGTATCTCATCTAGAAGCATGAATAATACCTCTACTAATTTAGCTGGACGTAGTTCAGTGTTAGGTGGGTAGTTTAGTTTAGGTTGAGAGCTACCTACAACCAGTGAAGCAAGATTAACTTCGATTCAAGTCATATTTTATCAGTATATTTTTTTTTAGTTTTTTTCATCTTTCTTTAGATAACTTGGTTTTTTTAACAACCAACTCCATAGACCAGCCAAACAATGTAGTTAAATTAGGTAAATAAAACGAATAAAATGAGAAAGCTCGAGTTAAAGATGCGACAAATCTTGAAGGTTCCTTATCGTCATATAGACGTATAGAAGATAGCAACGTACTCCAAGACAATTTAGTTGCAAATTCAGATTTCGTTAGAAAACCTTCTAATCAAATTATATACATCAAATATTTATTAGATTGAACCAAGTTACAATTAAACGTTGGAAAATTGTTATAGCTTCACCATCTTCTTCACTAATTTCTAATCTATTAAAGTAACTTTTCGTTTAACTCTACTTAGTTTTAAAATATAATCAATAAATGATACAGTAGTGCCTTCCATTCAACTTTATTCATCAATTATTTCCGATTATGAAGTTTCCATCAGTTCTCAACTCCGATTACTTTTGCCCAATTTATATTTCAACGTATTCTTTATGGAATCTTCTCTTGAAATCATGTAGATGTTTATCGATGTGAGGTCGAGATTGAGTCATTAGATAATTCTTGGATTTGATTTTACGCCTGTCAAGCTTTGACCAATCAAAGTTCTTGCCCAAGGGAAACATGACTTAGGAACGTACCAAGCTGTCTTTATTGCGAAAATGTGGAAACAATAAGAAAAACTGGCTTTCAAAAATCGATCATTTGTTTGACACGATCTTTGACATTACTAAATATGGAGACTTGTGAATTGACAACTATTTATTTAATGTCAGTCATAATGTGTACATTCTCGGAAAATTGTCTACAATCAATGTTTCTATATATTTCGTTGAACGAGACTTAGTTGGCAAATAGGCTTTGAATAGGATATCATCTACATTTATGTCTACGCTGAGCTGTCTCTGTTTCTATTTAAGATCCATAACTTTTTGATGTTCTTCTTACAAGCATGATTTAAAGCTGCTGCTTGCAATAAGGGATTCCTCTCAGACAATAACTAATTTATACTTATGATGAATTTCGACTATATCTTACAAGTCACCACCGTGTAATAAGCCATTAATTTGACACTGAAAAGGTACAGCGCTCGAGTATATTCAAATAACAATCAGGCTGTAAAGTGAATGAATAAGTGAATAATTCAATCTCAATATGTGAAGTGAATAAATGAGTGAATAATCAAAAATATATAAATTTTTGAACTTACACACACACTGGGTCACTTCTACAAAACAAATTACTTTTCCAAGTAATCATAAAACAATAACTTATAACTGAAAATAGTTCAAATAACAACGTCCTTGCTGCACAATCGGTCTACACTACAAAGTGGATTTATCGAAATAAACTACAGAATGGACTTGATGCTACGTATGGGATTTAAAAATTGCCCCAAAACGATTTCGCTGTTCATAGATACCTTATCATCATCAGACCTAATTTATATTGGAGAACATAAACGAATGTTAAATAGCTTTTTTTCAATTTGGCACGACAGTTAGAAGTATCTAGGTTAAATATTCCCTAGTGCACGAAAAATGAGCGTGTTAAAAAATTAAGTATTTACCCGTTAGTTTCTACAAAGAAATACTACGCCTAGGGGACAAAAAGTTATTTAGGTGGTGTATTAGTTTATTAGACGTCAGCAAGTGTTCTTGGGTTGTAACTGTTACGGTCGTTTACAAGACAAATTGCTGTAGCCTGTGACACATATTACTTTAAGGACGAGTTTCGAGCCAAGTGGGACGAAATGGGTAATACTAAGCTATAGTTTTCAACAAAAACCCTTATCCCTTTACTTCTAGTTTAAGATAAATAACATCCATTCCTGTAGAGAGAGACTAAATGGTTCAAATTAGAGATAAATAGTGTTTTTATCTATTGTTGACTCTTCATTGTCTGGTAAGATGTGCCTAGTACAATGGGTCGAAGTGGAATGGGTTAGTAATTGTCTCGATTAATTTCTTATCCAGGCTACCGATCTTTTAATGATTACATTTTAACCCTTTGTCGAGTTTCATTATAACATTTGATGCCATATCTTTTTAACAAACACCTAAAGCTATCAAAATTTTCTAAAGTTATATGTTAATCAGGCATGGCAGGAGCTGGATGCGAGAAGCCATAGATCGAACTAAGTGGCATGAAATTGGAGAGGCCTATGTCCAGCAGTGGACTGCGATAGGCTGATGATGATGATGATGATATGTTAATTAATCATTTACGGTGTGGTTATGACTCACTAGTATGCACGACATATTCGATATTGAAATGCTCAAAATGAAGGAAAATATAAATTCCAGTAGCATTATATAATATTACATAAGTATGTTAGATAAAATAAGATATAAATTATATTATTTTATTATTTTATGCTGTCATTTGAGGAGTATTTAATTAATTATTTATTCAACACAATTTATTAAATAAAGCTGCCGTTTATTGTTTCTGATTTTCAAGTCTCTCTCTTATCTAAGCTCATCGATCTATGTATTTTAAAATAATAAACATATATCTTTATTGAAAGGAAGTATTTGATTATTTATTGTACGAGTTACTTCAGGCACAAATTATTAGAAGTTCAACTATACGTATACGTATGCGTATATTACATACTTATATATATATATAATTATATATATAAGTATATTACATACTTATATATATATATATAATTATATATATAAGTATGTAAAAGTTCAAGAACTTACGTAACAAAGTATAATAAAGTATTAATGTTTTTAAGCCCTAGGCATCTTCTGATCAATCAATATAGGTCATCATAAACACGTCATTCTTCCATTTTCTTACCTAGCTATTAATTATCTTATTCAGAAAATGTTATATTAAAGTAATTTAACTGCCTCGGTGGCATAGTGATAGCGTATGCAACTTATGTGCTGTCCCACGTTCGATATCCGGGTTAAACCAAATGTTTTATGATCCGCAAATATTTGTTTCGAAGTTTGTTTTTCTTACAAAAAGAAAATTATTTAAGTTTTTATATCAATTGTCTAGTACCCATAATACAAGCTCTGCTTAGTTTAGGACTAGATGGTTCAAGTGTTAGTTTGATGTGGGTATGTTGTGGTATGGGCTGTTTCGTCACCGCCTCTGGCGGCCTCGGAGGGTATTGGCGGTCAGAGACATACGCGGTGTCGACCGAGGCGGCGTGCATCTTGGCCGGAACACACCCGTGGGATTTGGAGGCGGAAGTGCTCGCCGAGCTTTATCGACGAGCGGCTGAATTCCGGGCGGAAAACGGCTTTTGCCTGCCACTCGAAGAGATACGCGAGCGGCGTGAAGTTGCTCGTCAAGCCACGATGGCTCATTGGTCGTCCCGGTTGGAGACTCCACGCGCTAGCTTTGCGGCCGTGGAGGCTCTCAAGCCGGTCATCCTCGAGTGGGCAGGGTGGCAGCACGGGACCCTTTCCTACCGACTGACGCAGGTCGTTAGTCGGTCCGATTGCGACACACCGCCCCGCCGCAAACCTCGTTGGGGTGACGGCATCTGGGGGTTTAAAAAAGAAGGGTTGTTTCGTCAAATCTGTTCTAGAACGATATAAAAATAGCAATTGCAAAATTAAATAAAAATAGATACTACCAAAAAAATAGACAAGTATTTACTGGTCTAGCGAACTGAAGTTCCCTTAAGTAAACAAACTTGTAGTTAGTTCGTCAACTCGGGAATTAGCCGCTGAATTTAGTCTGTTTTAATTTCATAACAAAAACTGAACTTTGAAGTTCATAGTATTCTCTCTGAGATATTGATGAATGTCTTTTATTAACCGCAAAGTAAAATTAGTAAATGCAAATAAAATAATATAAAAACATATTAACCACTTTCAGGTGCCTTCTATAATATACGGAAATACCGCAGAAAATTTTTTTTACTGCGATATGTAGAACACTAGCTGGCTATAAGGTTAATTTTAGTCACAAAACAAATCTTAATACAGTCTTTGACCGTCGAATGCTGAATGAAGGCCTCCACAAAAAACGCCAACTATCCCTGTCTACATCTTAATAACGTGTCATAATTTAATATTCTTTCGAAAGACACTTAAACTGTAATGGCAAAATGAAGTAAAACCGACTTAACTTAGTAATTGAGTATATTAAAGAGGAATAAATTTTTTCACAAAGTTTAATATTAGTACTAGAAAATATAAAAGTCCAATTTATTTTGAGGACATAATTTCGGAAATGTTATTTTGTAGACAATCATACTTAAATTGTAATTCTACAGAGAAAGCCATTGTATACGAAATTATGAAGCGTAATATAATATTGTTTGACCAGCACGGCTTAGGAGATCACGTACAGGTGCCGGGCTACGAGAAGAGCGGATAAAGTTTTTTAACATATTCCGTAAGTGATTTGGAAGGTATTATAAGTGCATATGACCTTATACACTATCCTCCATTCACTCTTTCAAAGTTCGCAGTAAGAAAACTCTGGCTTGGGTTAAGCTCGCCTTTGTACATCATTTAATGTTCTTGTAGTAAACTTCATTTTAGTTTTTTAGTTCCAGTAATAATCGTTCGTGTGGTGACGGATTAAAAATATGGAGTGTCCCCACGACTTTAAACGCTGTTGATGTGGATAATGTTGATAATTATCATTAGATTAATCGAAGAAATCACTTTCACTACAGAATAATCTACATATAATTATTAATCTGATCAATAGGTACCAGATTACACTGTCATATTATTATGTGCACTCGGCGGACTCAAACAATGTTCAAACTAATAATGATAGGTATAACACGAGACTCAAAAGTTTAAAAGTTAGTTAGCATACCGATCAGGTTGATCTGTTCGCCTCGACATGCGATGAAAACGGGAGTACATTTATTTATGGGTCGATCAGATGACGTATGACGTCACTTGTTTTCTTTTTAGCTACCGTCACCAGTAACAATAGATTCACTAATAATCTTTTTCATGTATTTGTTTGTTTTTGAACGCCATCGCTAAAATATTTTCGTTTAATTTGATTTTGTGGTAGTATTTTAGAAATAATTCGTGTGAGTGTGTAAGGTTCCTTGATCACCGTGTGAATAATATTGTTTAGTTTCAATGATGCTAATTTTATTACTGCGTGACCGAACTAAAGTTTTTCTTAAATTATCTTAATAATAAATAAAAAGTCCTTAAAATTGATGCGATTTCATGTTGACTATATATTGAGTTCGCTTTAAAACCTTTGACGTTTAAAATGTTAAAGTATTGTATAACAGGACAGAGCTCATGTTTAGTGATGTTTAGTTGTTGGTACTAACGTAATGTACCTTCGGCTTTCAACTAACTTAAAAGGGCTTGAATAGTGTTTATCGCTGTTTGATCTGACGTTTTATTTAAAATCAACTGATTTAAAAATGAGTAGATATTATTTGTTTCTATGAAATCCCTTATAAAAGTATTTTTTATTCAAAAGGGTATCGGTACTTCCCATATGGTTCCGTTTAAAATGATATTTTTTATGGAATTGAGGGCAAGCGAGCAGACTAGCGCCTGCTGGTAAGCGATACCGCCGTCCTAGATACCCGCAACACGAGAGGAGACACAAGTGCGTTGCTGGCCTAATAGGGTGAGATAGGCGAAGGGTTGGGGTATGGGTCTCCGGTATCCTCACTTATTCGGTGAAACACGGCGCAAGCGTTATTTCACACGGGTTTTCTGTGTGGTATCATCACCCAGGTCGAGCCGGCCCATTCGTGCCGAAGTGTGGCTCTCCCACGGTCCACGGTTAAATAACACCTCTCAGTGGATTATTAAAGACTGTTGATAATGATGATGATGAATATCCGTAAGGGTTGAAAATTACCGATAAAGTAAAAAAAAACACATATACAGTAATTTTTGAAAAATTTGTTATTCTCTTTCTGACGTATGTTTACTTCTTTTCAGGAAAACAGTGGAGTAGATTTAGCATTTACTGCTGAAATCACGAATTGTTTAACGCTAAAACATTGGTAAGTACTTACTGTAAAACTCCAAAAACCACTTTCAGTTATATATTTTAATGCCTAAAACAAATTTAAACATTCCATTAACTGTTGATTCTGTTCCCTTCAGCCCTTGTATTTACTTAGGTTCAGTGGTCGGCAAAATGGTCAATATTTTGCTTTATTTAAAAACATTAAAAGCTTCTAAAATTATATGAATTTAATGAAACGTCAACTAGGTACTACCGGAAAATTTTAATTTATTTTAAGTAACTTTATCTTTCATATAAATAATTATAATATAATTATTATGCGAAGTAAAAACTTTGTACCTCTTTTATAAAAATTATGCGAACGGATAGGTATGAAATATGGCACCGTTAAAAGTTCAAATGTAGGAGTGCTGACAGGTAAAAAAATAACAATTGAAAAAAATTATGGTTCAATTTCGACCACTGAACGACTACTAGTATATAATAATAGTAAAAGCACAATACGTAAGTAAATACTCCTGATTATAACTCCTAGAATTTATATTCGTAATTATACAACAATAACAAAATATGTACAACTTCTAGAAAGAAATAACAGTCCACGTAAACAACAATATTATATTGTAAGCTATTGTTATGTGACCAATTATTCCAGGAAGTCATTTATACATTGAAACTACGCAATACATTTAACCTATACTTATTGGGAAATTATAAGAAGGATAAATGATTTATTCTTGGAACCCAAAAGCCATACACACAGTAAATAACTCGTATTATATTCACAATGTTTCTATAGAACTTATCCGCCATTTGCAATTCAATTCAATTAATATATTATTTTTACGTAAACTGTACTATTTGGTGTACAATCTTGATTTTGAACTCGCGGGCTGGGTCGGTATTATTCATGCCAGCCCAACCCAGTTCCTCCAGGAAGCCTAGCAGATTCTTTACGTTGCCTACGACCTCTGGCAGTGACCTCGGTGATGTGAGGTATCTCGCCCGGTATTCTGCCACCCCAGGACATGCCATGATGACATGGGTGGCTGTTTCTTCCTTTTCCATGTATGCTCTGCATAGTGGGCTGTCTGATACACCTAAAGTGAAAAAATGTTTGTTTAGTAGTGCACGATCAGTTATTGCTCCAATTAAGAGTCGAAGCAGCGGCCTCTTGAGTTGCGTGACAATCCGGAGTTGACCATTGAGAGGGCCTCCTTGGTCTGCCTGCAGGTACAAAGGTTGGACCAATATATCTGGAGTTCTACTTTAGTGTATTGTTGCAGTGCATTTGGAAAGGGCACTGTTGGTCCTGGTGATTCAGTCTTCCTTGGGTTAACTAAATTCAAAATAGTACAAGAACTAAACTTAGAATTATATTAATAAAATTTATTGCGATGATTTGGGTGTGAATCACTTCTATTTAATTTTTGTAAAGGTGTGTCGCTTAAATATCACAATCATGTTAAAAAAATATATGCATCTTATTTTGATAGTTTTATTTAAATATTTATATAAGCTATGAATGGATGACTCAGAGGTTGTATTATAAATTCATCTTCTAGAAACAAACTGAAGTCGACCATTCATTTCATACAGCTTCTTCAATGACTAATACAAATTATTAACTTATTTTAAGAAGTTAACAAATTTAATAACCGGGACATACGGCTTAACGTGATATCCAGGGAACGGGCGTAAAACACCACCAAACTTCCATACTCCATGCTGTAACCCAAGACTTCTTAATTGCAGTCGCATACGCTAAAGGATAAACCAACAAGGCAGTACTAAACAGAATAATTGTTCTGATAAATTTAACTATCAGTTTACACTAACCGTGACCGCACCTTAAGAATACTTATTTTTGTCCAATTCAACATTTTCATTCCAATTAAACATATTCCCATAATTATCTTCTAATTCCCTAAATAAATGAACTAGATATACTTATTCTAGACCATTATCTGGATTTTAACGGACCCTCTCACATACAACATTTACAAGTTTAAGTCGGTGGGTTCGGCAAGAATGCAAATGACGCCCACGTACGTTGAGTATTTCTCTAAAACGACCATTACATGGATTTGAATAATGTGTTTCCTTTAACGCTCGTAAAGATTACATGACCGACTTACGGGCATTTCATTTCACGCATCCAATCTCATCGGAAGGAAATTAATTGTACGAATAGCAAATAAGGGACAAAGAACTTCGTAAAACAACCTGTCTGGCTATCAGAAGTTGAATTCAAACAAGTGCAGAAGAGTTTTTGCCTTTGCTTATACTTAGAACTTAGGTTACTTAAGTGCATAGTAATGTAGATGTTATTCTTTATTTAATTTGTAATTTTAATGTTTTTTTACTAAATTAAGAACTGCAATGTCGTGGTTTTCATCAACAGAAAAATCTTTAGGAAATGGAAAAGATGAAGACAATTTCAAGGCTGACAACAACTGCGACTCAGGTTCCTTTATAATTATTTCTCATCTCTCTTTATTACAAAAATGAATGTTTAATATACGTCCTATTTATTTCAAATTTCATGAAAAAAAATGTTTAGTTACATTATTCAACTCCGTTCAATACATAAAAAGTTAACGTTCTTCTTGTTTAAACACACTTACATATTAAAATATAACTGTATACAAGTATCCATACTTCATTCTTATGTCTCTCTGTCTGTTATGCTTTCACGGCTATACAGCTGCGCCAATTTCAGTAAAATTTTAGATGTAGACACTTTGATTCTTGAAACGATGATAAGGTACTTTTTACCGCGATAACCGACTTACAGCCACGGGTAAAAGCTAGTAATTTTATAAATGTAAGTAGTGGCGTGTTTAGAGGCCCCACAGTTAATAATACTGTTGCTCTGCAAGACGAACCGGAACCACAGTGACCTGTGCTCCTCCTATTAAGCATTTCCGTTCAATTACCTGAATCTCGTTCGATGTTAATCGCGAAATTACTTTTATTTCAGAATATATCTTATACCCTCACATTATAATATACTTGTTGGTTTTAGGTATTTTTGTGATAAAATTAGGTAGAAAGTATTACATGTCCTATATCAAGAATCAAAGTATCTCTGTGCCAAATTAAATTAATATCGGTTCGCTATTTTAGACATGAGAATGTAACAGAAGGATAAGCGCCCGTGTGGTGACTAATAATAATACTAATACTATACTAATACTGGTGTAATTAATAATACGAAGTGTTTACACCCCTATTCTTTCCATGGGTATCGTAAGATGCGACTAAACGAGCGAACAGGACAACATCACGACTCAGAAAATGAAAACTTGTAACAAACTGTACAGCGTCTTGTGAGTGTGGACTAGAAGGCCAAGTTTCCTTTCCAGGAGAGGCCTATCCAATAGTGGTCTTTTAAAGTTCAAAAACGGAATGAGCTATCTTTCCATTGCATCTTTTAGTTAGTTAGTTCATGGAACTGATAATTTAATAACTGTTTGAACTGTAATTCTATTATATAATTTAATGGGTCACGTTTAATAAGTTTCCTTGCTAACTATGCAACGCTGAAGTCGTTTCACTTTGCCAATTGTTTCTACTTGAGCAAATAACAAAAAACAGAGAGTACAAAATAAGCTGCTCACTTAGAATAATTCAAGTATCGTACTCGCGTTCAAATACGAATATTAAACTATGTGCTTGATGCAGCTGGCAGTAAGTACACCCCGATGCACAAGAAGACGATATAACATTAGAAATTTAAAATAATTCTAAGCGCCATGAATTTCATTGCTACATAAGTGAATATAATATATGTAAGGTTTAATTTGAGCAATATATCCTGTATATATATATATACATATATATATATATATATATATATATATATCTTTAGGATGGTAGAAATTGATCAGCCGTCGATGATGCCGCTAAAGTTTTTTAACAGTTAGTCTAAAGCATCGTAATTTGTTTTTCAATAACCTCTTACCTCAACCGTAGTCATATAAGATACACCAGGAGCGTCACGTTTAACTCCCTGACGTTGTTATCAACGGTCTTGTCTTGTCTGTCACGTCCCTCCAACACACTCCGGCCAGGCGAAGTGATCATGCCTGGCGGGCCTCTGCTTAGCGGCTAATCTTGGGCAGTTGTATGTATGTTAATCGGCGTGAGAATTTCTATTGCGCGATGCAGAATTGGTAGCTTCTTCGTACACTACGTTCCGTAGTTCAGCAACTTTGTTAGATAGCGTTGTTATATGTTTATGTTGCCGTTGTATGTAGAAGCCGCCACAGGTAAAAAGTTCTCCCTAGATATGAGGTATTAGCCTACTATACTGTACTGGTTAGACAGGTTGATACAGCACTTTTTTTCAGTTACCTATTTCCCGTTTCTACTCTTTGCAATAATGTGAGCATGCTCCCTTAATCTTACGGCACTCGTGGAAATCCGAATCACTATCATCATTGCATTTTTTACTACAAGAAAAACGTTACTTCAGATAGATAGAAATCGTTAAACTGTCGTAGTCCTTCCCATTTCCCTGATTTACAACACCACGTGTGGCGCAAGCTAACGTATCCAATAAATTCAACGATTGACTACTGGCAACCGTGTCTATTTGTTACGTAAAGAATACCATCAATACGTGTTATTCCAACGGTAAGAGGCGTTTTTGTAGTATCCTGGAAGCAAGGATTTCTATATAGTCTGTACAAGACAAATTATTTTCTGCTTTACCTCTGCCGAAGTCCATATATTAGGTAAAGTTTCATTCATTTTCATTTCATTTATTCTTTATTGTACACATTGAAAATACAAGTATGAACAAAATACAAGGAAGTGTCATGTACAAAAGGCGTGCTTAACTCAACATTGAGTTTTCTGCCAGCAAACCCTGAGTGAACAGAGGATAGTGCAAAATGTAAGGACANGTGAAAAGGTATAATAGAGAAGTAATTTAATGCACTAGAGGATAATGGTTAGATTTACCACTCAATTAACATTAATATAGACAGTTATATATTTTTAAACTTAAAAAACAATACAGAGCTCAAAAGGTAATTAGAGACAAGATAAAATACTCTGTGAAGTTTTACAATAAAACATTATTACCATACTTGTTCATAGCTTCCCACCTACATGCCTTAAGTAACCAAAAGCACCTCTGTTACTAAAACTTAAGGAGTTTTACATTATTTCCATTAAAATTTAGTAGTGTTCGTGATGAAAATTTATTAATAATATTTAAGTAAAGAAATCTTTAATGGAACTGAAGAACGGGAAACGTTAATATTTTTAATTTGTATCAAAATATTGTATTGAAAATAAATCATGAAAAAGAACATGTATATATAAAAATACAGTGTAAATAACATAATAGTTATGATATCTAATTAATGATAAAATAAACATGGTTTATAAATCTAAACATAATGCTTACAAAAGTGAATTACAAACAAAGAAATAAACAAATATACTATTAAAAGCGTGTAAAAAAAATTAAATTAATAATCTTTTTTTTTTACGGAATAGGGGGCTAACGCCCATGGACACCCGCGACACTACAGGTTTCACAAGGGCGTTGCAGGCCTTTGGGGGATGGGGAGAGGGGAAACACAGTGCAGGCGCTGTTTCCTATAGGTTTTCTGTGAGGCTGTGGTATCACTCCGGTCGAGCCATCCCATGCATGCCGAAGCGTGGCTCTCCCATGATCATTCAATAGTATTTTTCGCATAAATGAAGGGTATGATATGATTGTATATGACACACATACATATTCTATTCTAAAAGAAAAACCTCATGTTATCGTAGGTATTATCATTTACTTTACAAATTATTTTGTAAAAAGGTATGAAATTCCTTCCAATTTTAAATAAGGTCCCCAGGAAATTGGATATTAATCTTAAATTGTTAAAGGTTAACTCGCACTAACTTTTGATATTAAAACAACCAGAAGTTTCACCGAAACATATTCGTTATTAATATAAACTAGAAAATTGGGCCTCAGGCCTCATCGCGTTTCGGGTGACAAGGTCTTGGTTCATTTTTTTAATGCTAATGTTTTTGCTCAGCATCGCTACTAATTATCTTTGGCCTGTTTTGTCAAAGAAGACTTACGTCGCATAAAAACATAATAGTAATTAATAAAATTTAAACAGAATGCTAAGTTAGAAACAGTTAGATTTTCTGAGAACTACCTTGAAAACGCAAATTGGTGTTTTTACTTGATCTGTTTATATATTCTAGTTTCTAATAGTAAACAAAGTGAAGAATTTTGAATGTCTATAACTTCTTCACACTCAAAAGGCTGTACTAATTTGGATGAAATTTGGTATCTCCATAACTATTAACTGACACCATTTATTAACACTACTTCATATTCCGAAAAAAATTGTGCTCTCGTGAGATATGCAAAGAAACAAAATATATTCGTATGTAATGAACCGCGAGCAATACAGTAGGACTCAGATAGTATTATATAGAAATATCAAGGCTAAGTGTTTATACTAGTATTATTTTAAGAGTATTAATCATAGAGCAATACAGGCCACCGAACGGAGGTAGTAGCCATAGTCAGAGCCACTTCTTTTTCCAAAGCAAAATAACCTGTCAGTTTTTGCGGGAAAATCTTACACATATACATTATAGACTCGCATATAAAAACAATCAGCTATCAATATGAACTCACACATAACAATTAAAACAAAATATTTAGAATGTCACGCACACATAAATACATTTTATGTCATTATAGTGTAGCGCGTAGGCCCATTTAGGCTGATACTTTGACAAACGGGAACGCCTGCATATGGCTACTCCCCACCGTGTTGCCACCACCACTCTATGTACATAAATACGTAACAGTGAAATGCTAATGTACAAAAGCAACCATATTTCCAGCATATTCGTTTTTCTCAAACACTTAAGGATGCTTCTGAAGACGAACTCAACTCGACGACCGAATTGATTTCGTCGACAGGCTTCAATGGTACTTTATATATACTTAACACCTTCAAGATGAATGATGGATACTTGGGCGGTCACATACCATTATTTTATGAATACATATTAAATTATTTGACATGAGTCACTGCTTCGTCGAAGCAGAACCTAAAACTTGAAATTTTGACAGTTTTATATTGTAAACACTTTTATTCGCAAGAGAGTAGAATAAGGTATGAAAATTTGAGTGAACGTTCATTATTATCAAAGTTAGAAACACGAAATAAGCAATAATCACATGAGCGAAGCCTCCGGCAATAGTTAATTACACATTTTCAGTACAAATTGCTGCTGCGTTAATAACGTAGGCTCGCTCTCGATTCCTGGAACTTAATTTAATTTTATGAACGGGAAATATTTGTTTGGAGATTTTTATGAATACTATGTATGTATTTACAATAAAGAAATATAAGTATTGTATCAGTCAATCGAGCGCTCATAGTATCTCTATATGTCTCTGCTTAGTTTTAAGCTAAATGTCATTGTGTTGTGACTGGCATCGACTACCGTAGTTATTTTTATTTTTAAGAGGCAACACTAGTATCAGTTAGTTTCTAAATAATAAATAATCTGCCCTTTTAAAAAATCTCGTTGTTCGAGACAATAGGTTAGACGTTTTATTAAAATCCCTCGCCACGGTCACAGTCGTTATATATTTCACGCTGAAACACATTATGAGTCATATGACCGAAATGATTAGACTCGCATATAAAAACAATCAGCTATCAATATGAACTCACACATAACAATTAAAACAAAATATTTAGAATGTCACGCACACATAAATACATTTTATGTCATTACAGTGTAGCGCGTAGGCCCATTCAGGCTGATACTTGACAAATGGGAACGCCTGCATATGGCTACTCCCCACCGTGTTGCTACCACCAATCTATGTACATAAATACGTAACAGTAAAATGCTAATGTACAAATGCAACCATATTTCCAGCATAATGTTTTTATATGTGTGCGTCATATGACCGAAATGTTGTCGAAAGTATCCTACACATTATCTATTCTGTTGTGTTGCTAACTTTCAGTTTTGATCATCTATTTTTCTATTTTTACACATCGCACATTAACAGCCTTCAATAGTCTACAACTGGACATACAAACCTCCTTGGAAAGGAGGTTTTGGATGAAGTTCAGCTGAAGATTTATTGTCGTTATTTCCAGAAATTTGAATCAGTTGACACTTTAAGTCGCTTACTACGTACCACAAACCTAAGATTATTAAAATATATTAATATTGACATAGAACACGTATACTAGTTTACCTTCTGACTGCTGGGAATATGCCAAGTGCCGAATAATCTGGGTCATCTGAATAATTAAATACTCAATTATATATTCTAATCCATGTTTTCAAGAGAGTGTTCTTTGGGTTGTTGTACCAAATGCTGTACTGCCTTTGTGGCGCATTGGTAGCGTATGTGACTGCTGTGCTTGAGATCTTGGGTTCAATTCCCGGGTCGGACCAAATGTTTATATGATTTACAAATATTTGTTTCGGAGTTTGGGTATTTTATAACATGTATGTGTTTACAAAAAAAAAGTATATATGTAATTATATCAGTTGTCTAGTAACCGTAACACAATCTCTGCTTAGCTTGGGACTAGATGGCGTTGTGGAAATATTTGTTAATTATTTAAATGTAAAACGTAATCCTAATGTATCAGTCTCAGCTCACACTTGTGGTAGTGGGTTTTTGATAGTGAAGTAGGTAATTGTAATAAATTGTAGTACATGGAAGTTATATTATTAACTAGTGTTTCTAAATTTGAAAATGACGAACTTCTATTTAACCATTTATTTAATATTTTGCTCTCCTAGAGATGCAATTTTTAGGCATCTTTTCTGAGCCCAGCATCAGCATGTAAAATTTCAAGTGTTTTTCAGCTCTGTGCTTATGTATCAGTTAGACAATCAGTCAGGGCAAGTAATACTTTTATTGAAGCATGAATACAATACTATAATATTCCGTTTTATTACTGAGAGATAGAACTGTGTGACACAAATTCTGGCCAATTCTAGGTAGTTTTATTGGAGAGTCCCTTTTTAGAAATGCTTTTATTTCAGAGATAAAGTGACGGGTAATGGATTATTAATCAAATTCACGTGGCACTAACATACCTTACCGCTTAAATGATCACTGAATTCATTTCAAGAGTAGAGTATGATTATCCAAGTCTAAATAAAACAGGTTTCAATTTCGAATCCCGTTACATACCTAAGCCATTAGTACTACTTTAACATCCCCTCCTGTTTCATTTTTGATTTGACTGAAGAACGCCCTTGTGAAATACACGCCGACATATCTAGAGTGCTAAGTATGTAAAGGAGGCAGAAATCTTCATAAAAATGGCTGTTTTATTGAGATTCCTTTCCTTCCTGATCCCGGGTCGTTTAAGCGAGTTCGCATTCGATTGTGACCACCACTCTTGGATTCTTCTAAGCCTTCGATCAAGCAGAGTAGAATCACTTTGATAATTAAAATTAAAAAAAGCTGTTATTGTTAGCTGCTCTCATACTGTTCTGAATATACGGTAGCTTAATACGTAAATAGAAAACTTTATTTGAACGATGCCATTCATTCTGAATTCCTCCATAGCTAATTAACTTTCACGTTTGCTGTTTCATTAGTGAACTCGAAATAAATGAAAATACCACTAAGCATGCCTGACCCCGTGTGTGTGAATAATGGAGGAAATCAATCAAATTTTTTCAACTGCACACTAATAAATGGTAAAGTTTTAATATAGGCGTAATTATTATTGAAAAAAATGTATTAAAAGGATTCTTGAATTGTGCTTATCCACGCGCGCTACCTACCGGGCAGAAACAACATCGGGGTTCCCACACAGGAGGGGGCCGTCTAAAAACCGTAGGTTGCCTGAGGTACGTTGGGGTTCCAGAGTTTAAGGGTTCCTTCCTAGGGTGCACCCAGTTCCCTGGCTCCTTGTACCCGCGATGGCGTGCGATTTAGTTGGTCCGAGTCTGATATGTCACCAGGAGGTGGTAAAAATAAGGTTTAAAACACAGGTTAATGCTTAAAACACAGGTTTTCCTTTTTAAGGATCAGTAAAAATTAACATATTTTGTTAATTTATTTCTGTGCAATAATGTTACCCATACATATTTATTGTAATAATCGTTGACACAATAAACTTAAAAGGTTTTTATGTACCTATGTCATGGTTCGCTTAGAAGTCTTATACTTTGTATAATTTAAACCCATAAAACTTGCCATACAAGACAAGGCTAGTCTGGTAACTCTGTATACTATATCTTATCTTCATTTTCAACCACATAATACTGGTTATCTAATACACTAGAATACAGTAGAACAATCTAAAAGTTTTCTTCTAATTGAGTCAGCGATGATCATATTAAACTTATATTTAACGGTTTCTTTTAATAGATTTACACACATCTATAAAATTTCCCACAACGAAGCCTAGTTTGAATTCTGCAGAAGAAAACGGTTAAGTTAGACAACGGTAAGCACGGCAAGACTATATCATAACCGAAGTGACAGATGAAACCTAATAGGATAATCAAAGCGCATAAGACACTTTAAAACTCTTATTTGCAATTCACATTAGAATTTTTTATGTTTTGTCGTAAATGCTCACATCAATTAGAAGAAACTTGAAAATAGGTAACTTATTTTCATTATATTTTATTTCGCATCCGTATTTTTTCGTTGTGCAGAGAATAAACTTGCCCTCTTGAAGATTTGCAGTATAGTAAAACAAAATAACAAAGAAAACGTACCTAAATCGAACAATTTTTTGTAAGTAAAAACTTTTTACATCAATGAACTAGTTATTTATTTATATTCATTCTTAATGATAGTTTAAAATTAAGACCGCCCGCCATGATAAGCCTTAACTAATTACACATTTTCCGTTATGTTTTATGAATAAACTTATATTCAAAATTATGTCCCTATATATTAATTTTATTACACTTAGAACCAAGCGGTAACTGGAACAATGTTGTAATCGTGCGGTGTCATATTAAAGAGATAACGAAATAAGAAATTGAAAAAATTTAACTTTCGGACCAATGTGACCAGCTCTCAATCGCCAGTAACGTACGATTTGCAGCAGTTCACAAAACTAATTCTTATAATGGAAGTTCGGTTATATAATATTATAATGTTTGGTTAAAAAAAGACACCTCTATGGTTTGTTTCGGCATTTCTTCCCAGAGTGTCATTCTCTTCTAGCTGTAAAGTCCGATGTGTAAAAATATCTGAAAATATTTACTTGCAAAACAAATATAATTTATCATTTATCATGAGACAATATCTTAAATACAAATATATTAATATTTCTATGTGTAAGACCTTATAAATGTGAAAGTTTCTGAGGATGTTAGTTACTCTTTCACGCAAAAACTACTGAACGGATTTGGATGAAACTTAACAGCTACTATTTGCCGCGATAACCAACATAAACAGCGGGCATAAACTAGTAATCTATGAAAAGGAGTTCTCCTTAAAAAAAATATAAAGAGTCTACAAAAAGATATTTTATGTGTATATGCTACAGAATGATAAAGGTATGTATCTTAAATACATTACTATTTTTATTTCCAATCTCTGGATGGAGGTGTAAGGAAGAAAGGTGATGAACATCGAAATAAATTATATTGTCTTGCATGCCGTATATTGCTTCTGCCCCTTTTATCATTCTTCCATACAATTTAACTTTTATAGCTATTCAATGTTCATTCTTGGCAGTATAAATCTATTTTCAGACATCGTCTTCCGATTTAGAGGAATACTAATTTGTCACAGCACGACGCTACAGTCTGCAGTACAATCTAAAAGATACATCGAAATAGATGTCGTAAATAGATATCGAACACTGAAAACTTGTTCTTCTTCTTCTTTAATGAGTTATCTTCTTCTTCAATATTAAGTATTTAAAGTCTTCGAGTTGTCAAGTCTTCGTCGTGATGGAATTAATTATAGAAAATCTAGATGCCATGAAATTGGGACCGTCTTTCGCAAAAACGAAAAACGTTCCAGAAAACTTGTTACTTCTAAGAAACTAATTTTATTTTTTGTGCAAAAATATAATGCATAAACTTTTGTTATCAGAAGTAGTTGAAAAGAGTAGCATTAAGCATTTCATGTGTGTTTGTGTGTTGTGTTTTTTATGAAGAAGGAGCAAAAAGAATCCACACACACACACACACATTAGTAACGGATATCTACTTTCACATATTACTTACGTAACTATCCAAGGAAAAAATATATAATATTCATATTAATGTCTTACTAGCTGACCCGGCGAACTTCGTACCGCTATATTCATAAGCGAGAAAATCTTTAGAACTGCCGAAGAATTTATTTTAGTAAGCCCGTGTTAACTTTCCGCATGACTAAGCCAAGCGGATTAAAAAATAAAAACCTTGTCCTAACAATAACGAACATATAAAAAAAAGAATTATCCAATTTGGTGCAGTCGATCGAAAGTTATGCGTGTACATATATTACGGCGATTAATTTTTATTTGAATAGATAGATTAGTTCCTTTATTACAATCCGATGGGAATTTATACATGTCAGCCTTGTTTGATAAAATTATCGCACAGAATATACACAGCACAGTGAACTAAGCCAGTCTAATGCAGATTAAAGGAACCGATTTTCACGACTTTACTAGCCGTGAAAATCGGTAGTATGGGAGTTTCAACGGAATGCATTCATTGTTTAATCATGGCACAATGTCTTTGTTTTGCGTTACTAAATAGCTCATGAAATATTCCATACATAGACAATGAGGACACTTAAATACACTTTCATATACTTTTATACGCTTACTTGCATATTTATAATATAAAAATTAATAATTTTAAATAATTCATAGAATGAACACAAAGAAACTGCTAAACTGTCAAATTGCTACTTTAATTAAAAGTAATAAAAACATGGTTACTCGTTTTTCAAAACAACCTTTAAAAGCTGTGAAATTACCACTTGGACGAAGTCGCAGGCAAAAGCTAGTAGTCCTATACAAGTTAAATTAGTAGCTCTTAAAATGTCTTAATAATTAAGTTATGCTCTGTCAGTTTCAGGCTGAAGTTAAACGAGTTATAAATAAGCATAACTTTATTATTCCACCGCAAAACATCGTAAACAGAATCGAATATCAAAACTCGGTACAGAAATGTTGTATAAGTAAAATCCTTTTCGAATTATTTGAGTTCAGTATCAGGAGTATCAGGGTCGTTAATTATTACCATAATCATAAAGAAATTGAAAGTACTAAATAGGTGAACCTCAATTATTTTGATAGTGATCATAATAAAACATGGTTATAGTTAAAATTGCGATCGAAAGTTGATATAATTTTCATTTTTGTAAATTGCATTACTCGTTTATTCGCCGTTGACTAGAACAAAATTATTAGCTAATAATACAGGAGAATAGAGGCGTTAGCGATTATAGAAAGAGATTCGACGAGAAACTCTAAGAACTTCACTAAGAACTCCGTATTATGCGCTCGTGATTGTATATCCACAATTGTAAGACTGTAATGTGTTGTAAGACATTGAGAGCGGTGAGCTACCGCTTCCCAAGATACGAAGTTTTCCAGTTTGGAGTCGGTATGTCACTTTACTGAATGTACATGCTTTTAAAATCTGTTGTGTAACTTATTACTTTTCATTTATAACCGACTATCTGAGCCTCGCAGTGTTACCAGCGGTACAACAACAAACACGGTTAATAAAATAAAATAGTACGTAAAAAAAACCTATGCCCGTCTCCTACTTATAAGCTACTTCCCCACTAATTTTCAGCCAAATTGGTTCAGCCGTTCTTGTGTTATAAATAGTAAAACTAACTCGGTTTCCTTTTATTATATATATAAATAAATATAAATATAAATATTTCGGACATCTAACACACAACGCCATCTAGTCCCAAACTAAGTAGAGCTTGTATTATGGGCACCAAACAACTGATATAAATACATAAATACTTTTTTTTGTAAATACATACATATCATACATAGAAAACACCCAAACTCAGAAACAAACATTCGTAGATCATACAAACATTTGATACGACTCGGTAATCGAACCCGAGACCTCAAGAACAGCAGTCGCATAGTATAGTTGTATTATATATTATTATTTGCATAGTCTTCTCCTTTGTAATGGCCGGCAACGCGTTCGTGACTCCAGGGATGCAGGTGACTTGTTGTTAACTTACTATCATAAAAAAACAATTTAATATTTCTTTCCCTAAAACAATATACTGAGAATATATTATTGAGAGAGAGATATTGAGAATAATACCATGGGAGAGCAATACTTCGGCACGAATGGCCGGCTCGACTGTAGTGATAACATGGTCTCACAGAAAACCGGCGTGAAACAGCGCTTGAGCTGTGTTTCCCCCCAAAGGCCGGCAATGCTCTTCTGATGCCTCTGGTGTTGCAAGTGTCTGTGAGCGACACGCAGCCTGCAGCCAAATGTTACGAATAAATCATACGAAGGAAATAAATCAACCAAGGTTTCTAATCGAAGTAACAATTTGCACGCCCAAATAGTCGGCGTTACTTCATGAAGAGCGCAAATAAGGAAAGGTTTCCGTAAACAACCTGATAAGATACAACTTGGCTACTCCAACTTTTAGCAGAGGAAATTAATATTCCTTTGCGGCTCTCTTAAAGGTGTTATTAAAAAAGTATCTGGCATTTTCACCAACATGCATAATAATCATTAAAATGAGAAGCGTAGAGTTTTTTTTTAAATTAACATAGTACGAACAAGTTTTCCTGTATTTGTTTCCTACGTTAAACAAAAGGCAGCTACCTGCCCTTCACGTCCTCCCGCAATGAGTTTGTGGAGAGTGATAATTCAATAAGACGTTGACTGTATAAATTTAATTGATTGTAGGTTTATTCATTTTTATACTAAGAGGCTAGTAATTAATCTAGTAATGGTTACGGGTATAATAACAAAAAAGTTTTACCGATGAACAGTTTTAATATACTATACAGACATAGTATATTAAAAGAATGGTTTTCAAATTTACATGTATAAACAAACAACAACCCATAATGTCCCACTGCTGGGCTCGGGTCTCCTCTCAGGAGAGGGTTAAGGCCATACGTCCCCACGCTGGCCAAGTGCGGGTTGGGGACTGGCAAGAATACGTTGTGGCTACGTAAATCTTGCCGTTGGATGTTTTTAAGCCGCCCGAAGGCCTCCAACTAAGCTTCACGACTGTTATCGTATGATAACAACCGGGACCGACTGCTTAACGTGACCTCCGAATCACGGAGACGCTCATGGTAACATGCCAGCAGCGGTCACCCATCCAGGTACTGACCGCGCCATCGTTGCTTACCCTCGATGATTGTTTCTAATAACCGAGTGCAACTGGGCTATGAGCGCCTTTTTTAATTTACATGTATGGTCTACATTTATTATTATTATTTTTTCTGTAAATCATGTTTTAGATTTCATAAACCAGTTTAATACCGTTCATTATATTAAAATATGTTCTATATATAAAAGTCCAAGGTAAACAACTTATACATATTAATGAACTTATCCATAAGTCTCAGATTTTCAATTAATGACACGATTGAGTTTTTTTTTTTTTATATTTATGCTGCCAAAATGACTCTGCCCTGCCTGATGGAAAGCATGAGCAGAATCCAAGAGTGGTGGTCACCATCCTCAATGCTAACATCGAAATCCTCAAAAGAACAGTGCAGTATGGTGACCCACACTATGGCGGCCTGGGGAGAAGGGGGATGGTGAGGGGGATAGGGGGCGTTGGATTGGGGTATGGGCCTCCGGTATCCTCACTCACTCGATGAAACACAGCGTAAGCGCTGTTTCACACCAGTTTTCTATGAGGCCGTGGTATCACTCCGGTCGAGCCGGCCCATTCATGCCGAAGCGTGGCTTTCCCACGAAAATTGAAATTATTGGAATAATGGAATAAAATATTTAAAAACTTCTTTGTCTTTTACTAGGTCTAGTAGACGTATTTGGTTTTTATATACGTACCAATGTAACAAATGAAAAATACAAAAACAATGTCTAATACTTCTGACCTACAATTAGTTTTTGCACTTTTCAAATCTTCATATTTTTTTAAACATTCGTCTCACCAGCTGCTTCTCATTAACAACATAAGTTGTATAATATATTGTACATGTAGTTTACAAGTATAATACTACCATGTATAAAAGAAAAAAAGTACCCTATATCCTATTTCATGTGAAACAGGAAATGTTGTTCAGTTCAGTTTTATCTTCTTTGCTATATTATACACATAAATACAGGTGCTTCAATAAATATACCCATGTACGGTATACGGGGCTATTCCATTTGTTTGCTTTGAGCACACAAGGCACGAACGAACCTCTTCCCTCCTACTTATTTGTTTGACATCTGCAAACAATATTCGCCCCAGCACTTTCGTCAGATCACTATATACCTAATGTTTATATTCTTTTCCCGTGAAGTGAACAAATTCTAACTTAACATTGTAACTGCGAAAGCGAGTTTGTTTCTTTCGCTTTTACGGCCGGATTCACTTCTATAGCAATCATCGTAAAGAACTTAGGTTACTTATTATCTAGGAACATAAAATAGTTGAGGATAGCGGTCTAATAATTAGTTTATTAATTAGTCTCCAATATTATCGTAATAAGAAATGTTGTTGGCACTGCCAACGGAAAGCAACTGTATTTTGGTGTTCAAGAGAAATCCTTTCATAACTTTGCAATTTTTGAAGGTTATTATGGTAAATAATGTTAGAAATTTTAATGGTATTTCTTCTTGAATGTCTAGAAATCCTATTTTTCATGTTTAACAAAGCGATGCAAAGTCTTAAATAGAAATATATTTTTTTACGGAGCCGATAAAACAACTGAGAGTAAAATTTACTAGTTTTATTAATTTGCACAATTATTATTTGTGTATGCACACACAGTAATATCTTTCCTGTACTTGCGCTGATAGATAATATAATCTCTAAGAACATTAGGTATGTAAATCCTTATCTCACAAACAGTTGCTAAATTTGTGTTAGGAAACGCAAATCTTCAAGACGTCTTGTTCGGCTGAGCACCTATTTCTTAATACGTGACGTCGTGTGTACAATCGTTGCCTACGCTTAATTTGATTAAGTTAAAGTGCTCTGCAATATTGATAGTGTTATTCACATCAGAGTAGTATGAGAGTTATTGTTTCCTCTAAAAAAATTGAAATTTAGTTATCCTTACTTTTTTTTTATGGAATCGGCGGCAAACTAGCAGTCCTATCACCTGGTGGCAAACGATACCGCCCATGCATCACCAGAGGCGTCACAAGTGCATTGCCGGTCTTTGGGAGATGGGGAGGTGGGAGAGGTTAGTATATGGGCCTCTGGTATACTCACTCACTCGATGAAACACAGCGCAGGCGCTGTTTCACACCGGTTTTCTGTGAGGCCGTGGTATCTCTCCCGTCGAGCCGGCCCATGTATGCCGAAACGTAGCACTTCCACTACGTAAAAAACACAAAAAAAAACAAAATTAAAGGACCGATATATTAAACTAAAAATTTTAAATGTTTTATTATGATTAAGTTTTTTTTAAGATTGTTTTGTTTTTACATACGTCGCGACGCTGTGAACGTGACGAATGCGATAACAAAAGTATGATCCAAATCACATTGGACACTTATCAGTCGCGTGCAGCATAGCTTCGTATACATCGCCCACGAAGGACCCCACATAATGTGATTGAAAGATCATTTGTCATTTAGGAGAGAGCCGGGGTCTATCAAGCCTCTTAGGGATTCCCTTCTTAAACCCGGATCATTTTCTGTACCCCTGTAACAAAGTGCTATGTGATTTCTATTCTTTCTATTCTAACTATTTCAAAGTTGACGTCAATAGATTCCGAACCATAATTTTAATCCATTTTTTCTCATTCATACCATAAAATCTCTATTATCCTTCATTGATAATTCGGAAATTAAAACTAAGCGGTTGCAATTCTGTTTAAATAAACAATGTTAAGATGCGTTTTAATTAAACCCTGGCTCAGTCCATTTGGATCCCCTGCTGAACACTTCTGGGAATCCCACATTGGAGTAGGCAAAAATCCAAGTGGACGTACAGTTTCCAAATTTTCCAAATAAATCCCCGAGGGAACCAAAATGGAACGTATATCTAAAAAGATTTCCTAGGGATTCTGTGTAGACAAAATATCCAGGGGATCCAAGTGGACGACACTTAAATGTATATATACCTAAAAAATAATCAAAGTTCCAAATTTAGTAAATTAAATTAAATTAAATGTCATATATATTTAGCTTTTAATAAAAGTAATAATTAATTTTAAGCGAGTATTAAATATAAAATTTGATTCCATGAAGGTATTTTTGTATAAAATTATAACATTTTAGTTTCATGATAAATGTTAATTGAAGAAACCCCTCTAACTGTATACCTAACGCAAAGTTCAATAAACCTTGCTAATGAAAAATGATTAAAACATTTTAGTCCTCATTTTATAAATTCTATGAAACTGATTTGTACCAACTTCTCCTGTATCTGTCCAAACTGAACAATTTATTAATCACCATCTAATAAATACTGATTGTGAGGAAAAGTTTTAAAGTTACCAATTTCAGAATAGAAATTAATGATCAAAGAAAATCATTAATGGTGCAAAAGTTACTGTGAATAGGGCTTTCACTATGCTACAATTTTTATTTTCTGATAACTGACGTCTTGATACTGAAAACAAAGACATTGGTGTTTTGTTCAGCATCATATTTTTACCTTTCTCTGTCTTTATATCTCTACATAGCAGCAGCCTTCAAGTGCAAGAGTTTTTATTTTTTTCAATAAACGACAACCCTACGTGCAACAAAGCCCCTTTTGGTTTAATTTATTGAACGTTTCTCGTCCTTGATTCATTTGTATACACGTCTATCCTATTGTATTTATAATTTACTTCGGGTGAAAACCTCGGAAACACGGACTTATAGTGATTTTCGTTAGGATTCAAATGAAATTGTTTATTGTTTATTATTCTATTAAAACGGCACTCAGACCCTATCGATATCAAGTAAGAGTCAGCGCAAATCTAAAAATACACTTGATGTTCGGTAAGACAACCAGAGATTTCTGACGGATAAAACGCCAAAAGACGTCAAGCTTTGTTGCTCACGCTTTGATTTCATGGCGGAGGTAGGGACGCGAATCAGAACTGTATCTGTTGTATGTATTTTGGCCAAACATATATTTGACATTCTGAAAGACCGTATTGTTTATGGAACTTTCCATTAAAGCTTAGTTAAAGGAAATAAAAAAAAAATATATTTATAGGAACTCGGGCCTCAACCTATGAAGAGTTTAAAACCACTTAAATCTTAGACTTCAATGCTAGAGACGCAAATAATAGTTGTTACAAAATAAATGTCGATTTCAAAAATGGGAAGTGTAATAAAACAGAAAAATATATATTTAACAAAATAAGTAAATAAATTGATGTTATATCTATTTATTTATTTCTCTAACATCAAATTACAATATAAAATATATGAAACCCATTCACTTCAAATACGTTATAAATCTATTGTGTCAATTATACCTACATGAGTTTACGAACAACAAAATAGAAATAGAGTTAGTAATGAAGAAGAAAAATAAGGTTTTATAAGAAAGTATATCAAGAAATTGAAGTAATTCGAATAGATAGATTTTGCTGTCTAAGGTTTTATTACACCTAATCCAGCAATAATCCGATTACCTAGACGTCTTACGTTCGCCGCCATCTTTCGTTTAAGGCGCCATTATTGTTTTCTTAACACTGATCAATTTAAAAAAATACATTGATAATGTTCTCTTTTTAAATTAGATGAATTGAACCTGTGACGAGAATGTCCGCGATTGTATAGTGATGGACGCAGGTCTTGATATGAATTTTTTCAACTCCTTCGTTTAAAAAAAGTAATGCTGATTATTCATATCTGTCAATTATTTTTCAGATATATAACTTTAAACCATAATTTTGCGTACAAACAGAAAATTTAATTTCTGTATTTGGGCGTTAATATAAGGATTATTTGAAGTAACATGTAACACCAAAATATATTTAAAAACATAAAACTATTTATTATCCTTATTATGTAATGATTGCTGTTAATATATTTCACGTAATACACGTTTTTGTATATGGTTCGTCGATTGATTCGGTAGCTAAGCAACTTAGCTTATCTTAATCTAGTTGCAAATTTTGAACACTTACCTATATTTTTCTGTCATTAAAATTTTTGAACGAATTTCTACACTTTCTGTTTGTCTTTTTTAATAAAGGTACTGCCAAATTCGTTTGGTTAATTAATCGTGAATATCAAATTTTATATTCCAGACAGGATAACGTTTTCGATGCATCAGTCTACTAGATGTTGTACATCGTAATAAACCCTTTGTTAAACTGAACTAATACTTTCAGAATTGTATAAATATCTTTTAATTTTTTCGATAAATTTATCTTAAATAAGTATTAAGAATTCTTTAATTTTATTTATTGATTAGATACAGAAACTGACAACAGACCAAAACCCAACAAATATTTAACATTGCAGCATTTAATATACGTAATCTAAAGCTCGATTACATACACTCAATGTTATAATGATTCATTTGAAAAGATACCTTACATCAGATTATGTATATAGAATACAAAACCTTTTTTTTACGTGTGGAAACCCCCTCGGGCCTTCACCCCACCGGGGTTTGCGGCGGGGTGTGTCGGAATCGAACCGACTAAAACCACACGGTGTGCCACTCTGCGCCTGAGACGGGAGAGATACGGGAACCGCTTTCTTACGCCATCCGGACCCCTCCCAGATATAATACAAAACCTGATGTAAGGTATCTTTTCTTAAGATGTTTTCTTTAATTATCAAGGATGAATTGGAAAAACATTAACTTTGGAGCACATAAGGGTTGTAACTAGTGCACTTTTTTGAGATAAGACCGTTCTGAGGCACATTATTGTTAGAGTTAGAGGTATGGTATATAGTTACAGAATACGCACAAATCGAGATGGTATCTTAAGTTTATTTTCTCAACAAGTTCGCAGTCCAAAGAACCGTTAATAATTTTTTGTAGATTGCACAAGTCGCTCATCCACCTCCTCTTCTCCAAGCTCGTTATTTTAAATTCTCGCATCGTTATATGTATAATTATATTTTAAAAAGAATAAATTTAACAGAAAATGCTGTATTCTACCCGTTAGTATGAAAATTCGCAGTGGATTTTTAGTAGTAATAACTTATATACGTCATTGAGTAGTAATATATTAAATCATAAAGTGCTTCCATGTTTAACACCATGGTCTAAAGTAACCAATTTCTAAAGGGTACGTAGTAACTCGTGATTTGAAACAATGAAGTTTCCGAACTTTCATTCTTCTCATTAAGATATTGAAACTTGAAAATTCAGATCATTTCTCAAATTACAGAGATGTTTCTTTGAATTGAGAACGTAGTTATTTTTAGAGTTAGCTGTCTGAGTGAACACTTCATAAGAAATTTGATATTATTAAATACTCTTTTTAAGACTCTATTAATTTAATTCAATAGAGATTTTACTACGAAAATGAAAAATGTTTTTTTTTTTAAATGTTGCCAGTTTATCTCCTCAATTAATGAAATCTGAGAATTTACTGCTTTACATAAATTTGACAGGTTTATAAATTATGTAAATCCTATAAAAGAATAATTTTCTACAATCCTGTGCCCACTCGATAAACTAAAACATATATAGCGATAATAAATTGGCATTGGTATCCACTGATGTCATTAGGTTAGTAAACGCCAAAAGAAACCTTAAGCTTAAGACGTTTAGACTTATAATGATTATAAATAAGCTAAGTTATTTTAAAAAGACCTTGAGCTTATAGCTTTTCCGACTATTTAAGTTCGTAATTCTATTTTCAAGCATCCTTGCATCCAAGAACTCCTAGACAAATCTAGTATCGAAAAATTAAGAGGTTTTCAATCAGGTTGTATTTTTATATGTTTATTACATCAAAATTTCGTATTTATGGGTATTGTGTAGCTACGCTACGGCACTACACGTGTGACGCGATATGATAGTATATGTTACATATTAAGCGGTGTGGTGACGCATAGCCATTTTGTATAAATTTTATTCCCTTTTGTAAAATATCCCCTTCTAGACACACAGACAAATGTCCATCTCACAGATGATAAGCAATCGCGACGTCTTATTTTTTTTTAAATCTAAAGTATTTATTGTTTTTGACACATTATGTGAATTTATACAGAACATTAAGTTAAATGCGAATACGGAAACTGAATTATATATTTACGATTACGCATCAACTTAAATATTGTTTACTAAAGATATTGACGATATTTATGTAGAGTAATTACTTTGATAACATTACGAATCTACCCACGTACACAGTCGCACACGATGTGGTTACAGGGAGTATATAATTTGCTGACTGCTTGTAACACCCATTTGTTTTCATTGTTTATTAGCAGTAATTTGCGAAGTAAAATCAGTATTGGACAAAAAGCGATTATTGCAGTAAAATTTATTTATAAGCTATTTCTTAGCAAATTTCGAGTATATCTGAAGTATCCTTACAATAAATTCTCTATTAATATCATTCTCCTAACTTTTTTTATGTAATAGGAAGCAAACGAGCATGGGTATTTGGGAGATGGGTAGGGGAAAGTGTCGGGGTATGGCCTGCCGTATCTTCACTCACTCGGTGAAACACAGCGCAGCGGTTTTCTATGAGGCCGTGGTATCACTCCGGTCGAGCCGGTTCATTAATACCGAAGCGTGCACAACAACAAAAGTAGCATTGTACAATACCAAAGGTAGTAGAGCCACGCTGAATTCAGCACGAACGCACAGAAGAAGGTCAACCATGACATGAAGAAATGGCAACATTCGTCTTGTCGTGTCGTGTTGGTGAGTGTGTGTGCGAATTCTAACCCGGAGACTTAATAATGCAGAAACATCACTAGACCGCCATGGTGTGGGTCACCATGCTGTATTATTGAATTATCCACCACTCTTGTAGTTACTTTGGTAAAGCCATTCATAAAAACATTACCGATTTTTTTTATCAAAACTTGGTTGGCTACGTTGTATTAACAGATTAACGGCCACTCCTTTGGCCTTCATTTGACTGAGCTGATGAAGAATACATTTACTCGTATATGACATTTTGAATTTAAAAGATAGGAAAGATATAATCAATCTTCTTCACAGTTTACCAGGAAAAGTGTTTTATCACTAAAATTTTAACATTAAAAGTTTAAGGACAAATATGTATACTTCAAAATATTCTTCTTCTTTTGATGATATGGCAATCAGCCGGATCAGCTATTTCTGCCAATGTCAAGTATTTCAAGTCTTCAATTCTAAGTCTTCGAGTCTTCAAGTCTTCGTCGTAATGGAATTAATGATAAAAATTATAAAAAATATGGATGACATGAAATGGGGACCGTCTTTCGAAAAAACAAAAAACGATCTCCCTTCAAAATATTAATGCAGATACTAGAAAGTCTACTACCATAAACAAGGAACGTCAGCTTCTACCTTTTTAACTAAACATAGTACAATCTGAAAATAATACACTAAATTATGAGTTTTTACTATTGATTAAAATTTACTTAGCTTGGCTTGAAAAAATGAATGGAAATAAACAAGAGCTATATGCCCTCGTAAAGCAGCATTCGATTCAGGTGAACAATAAACCAAGTATTCATTTGCCAGCGTTTTTATAACGCATGGATTTTTTAATGAACGTTTCATGCAACGCTGGCTGGTTTAATTTTAATGATAAAACAGTTTGCAGATTTTTAAAGAACTTGTTATAATAAACAGATTTCATTAATTAATTATATTATCATGACAATAACTCTTCGAATAAAAATAAAGTCCCTATTTCATTTAATTAATTAAATTATTTAAAAACAAAGTTATGATTTTGAAGCTAATCTATTTTATGATCCAATTTATGAAGAGTGCTCAGTGGCATATTAAAGGGTGCAAAGGTCAATTAAAAAAACAACAACTATTACAGTAATAAAATACAAAATATTTTTTTCGTTTCTTTTTTACTATCCCGAATTGTAAAATCTCTGTTTGCTTGCCTTTTTATGTGGTCTAGAATAAGAACGAATAAGGTCATGTTGTTTTTTTTCATGGTATAAGGCGCAAACGAGCAGACGTATCGCCTGATGGTAAAAGATTACCGTCGCCCATGGACATCCGTAACACCAGAAGTGTCACAAGTGCGTTGCCGGCCTTTGGAGGATGGGGACGGGGATAGGGGGAAGGATTGGGTATGACTCCGGTGGAGCTGGCCCATGTATGCCGAAGCGTGGCTCTTCCACGGTAAAAAGACGATATAGGAAAACAACTAAAATCGATTTATTCTCTGCTGTGAAACACACTACACGAAGAATTATAGCGCTGCTACGCTACTTCAAGTCAAGTTTTAGTTAAACATGTCTCGAACTCCTAATACTGGGTACTAACAATGTAGGTATAAACCAGAGTTGTTGATGTTCAACATTAAGCAAAATATTATGCAAGATTAATAACTGTTGTTACATAAAAGTCGAGCTATATTCAAGAATCGTTAAGTACTGCCAATAAAATTGAATTTATAATAATATCCTGTCATATTGTTCACGAATAATAAAATCATCATCATCATCATCATCAGCCTATCGCAGTCCACTGCTGGACATAGGCCTCTCCAATTTCACGCCACTTAGTTCGATCTATGGCTTCTCGCATCCAGCTCCTGCCAGCGGTCTTGCGCAAATCATCGCTCCACCTGGCTTGTGGACGTCCTACACTACGTTTGCCGAGACGCGGTCTCCACTCAAGAACTCGTTTACCCCAACGGTTATCGGTTCTTCGGCAAATGTGGCCAGCCCACTGCCACTTCAGCTTGCTAATCCTGTGGGCTACGTCGATGACCCTGGTTCTTTGTCGGATCACCTCGTTTCTATTGCGATCCCTTAGAGAAACGCCGAGCATATACCTCTCCATTGCACGCTGAGCGACTTTA